>JAKSZU010000009.1:93768912-93913701 GCA_026018925.1 Tupaia tana
AAGCCCTCTTGGGGTCTGATCTATTTCTATGTTGGGGAATGAAGTGCAAAGATATACTCTATTTTAGTGTCTCATAACTGTAATGGTTAGAAATTTTCAATTCTGTTTTAGCTATTTTTCTCTTATAAAAATGAAGAACAGTCTTAGCACATGGTGGGCCTTTATAAACACTAAGATTTTGTGCTGCTGTTCTCTCAAAACACTGTAAGTTGTCTTACTATTCCTTAAGCCCTCTCTATCCGAATCTGTACACTGAAACAGCCTGCTGGCTGGGCTCCCTGCCTCAAGTCTCCTCCCACCTTCCACTCTTCATCCTATCCACTCATTGCACATTAATCTGTCAACACGCTCAACTCCTCTCGTCACTCTTCTAGTCAAAAGAGCCCTTTCTGGGATTGTGTCTCAATCCTGAGGCTGAGCATTTAAGGCTATCTATCAACCTGCCCCTGTTAGTGTAGCTCCTCCTACTTTTCCAACACAAGTTTTACACTAGCTCTGAACACTTCTCCCTTCTGTTCTCCCAGATGCCCTAATCATTCCAGTTCACATGTTTTTGTTCATGCTACCTCCTCTCCCTGGAATGCCCTTCCCTCTTCTTTTAAAAAATCTCAATCACAGCTACCCTTCAAAGGCCAGCTCAAGTCTGACCTTGTTTGTGAAACTCTCTGATGATTCAGGCTGACAACGACCCATCCCCCACTTTTCCTGAATTCCCACTGTACTTCAGAGCACAACTGCAAATCTGCTATCTTTGCTCATAGTGTTCTTTAAATGTTCTTGTGTGTCTCATCTCCCCAACTGCAGTAAACATTCTTTGCAGTCTAGGAGAGTTTGTGTGTGTGTGTGTGTGTGTGTGTGTGTGTGTGTGTGTGTTTACTAATTTTCCTCACTTCACTCAGTCCGAGTATAGTGCTGGCCTGCCCCCTTCTTCGTGTTCTAAATCAGAGGCTGCAGAGACTCAAGGCATAGTTATAAAGTCTCAACTAAGGCTTAACTAACATTAACTATGGTGGGAGGATTTGTTTGTTAGTCCATCCTGATGTTCAACTGTTTAATCCTGGCTTTATGACTGACTCTTTATCATGCATATCATGTACATCATCTATGAATCCCAGGTCTTTCCTGATCACAGTCAGATAAGTGATTTCCCCACAGGCTGGTCCTGTAGCCTCGTGATTAAGGGAGCTGAAGCCCATGTGGGTGATTGCATGGTTTGAATCCTGGCATTGGCAGCTTGAAAAATATGCCAGGACCATGTGCATGTGTGCCCCAAATCCTGACAGGATGAAGAAATGGGGGAGAAGGGACTGTGATGTGGTCATACCACACTAGGGGGTGCTTTCTCCCTCTCCGTCTGTTGCTCACTGGTAAGTATATGTGCCCTCTAGCAAACTTTTTTTTAAAAAGTAATTCTCCCTCTCTGGCCCTCAAAGAAATGTTGGGGAAGTAGGCATAAGACTATTGGTCTCCAGGATCGCTATCAGCTTCAGACTTCTATGGTTATGGGCCATATGGCCAAATAAGTATTCTCAACATTTCCAAAAGTTCCAACCAGTCCAATCAACTTTAGGCAAAGGTTTTTCCAAGTCAAATATTCCCTCATACCTCAGTGTCTTTTTCCAGCCCACCATTACTTGGGGTACCTTTGGGTGGAGGTCAGTCCGTGGCCATAGGTTGGGGCCTGCTGGTGTACATAGCCACTGGGCCGCTGTTGCAGGTGGCGAGTAGGATCTACAAGAGTAGGATTGGTAGAAGTGTGGGTGCTCTGGTAAGCCTGACTGGAGTAGCTGGGGGGCACCATGGTACCTGCAGGGCCTGTGTGTTGCTGCAATCCCACATGAGAAACATAAGGAGTATAGCCCTGCAGGGAAGAAGGAGAGGAAGAGTCAGGGCCAAGGGTGCATAGAGAAGCTTGCCTTACTCTCCCCTCACAACCCCAGGTTCTTACCTGGGAGGTCTGTAAACCGTAGGAAGAGCTGGGAGTCATCTGATGGACAGATGACTGTCCCAACATCCCCTGACTCTGCTAATGGGAAAAAGGAGAAAACCTCAAACTCAGGAACCACTTTCTGCCTTCTCATCTCTTTTATCTCTCTCCCTGTGTGTCCTCATGAAGGTCCCAAGTACCTCCTCAGTCCTGTGACCCTCAAAGACCCCTCTCCCTGACAGCCCTCCCTACTGCCCCTCTCACTATCTTTGCCTGGAGCTGTTGGCGAAGGCGCTGTCCTTGGGGCACTGCTGGTTGCTGCTGCCGATACATGGAGGTCTTGTATGAGGAGGGTTCTAGGCCCATGACACCAGTCATGGTCGTAGGCAGCACTCCAGGGTAGGTTGGTCGGTTTGCCACCTTTTGCATTGGTAACCGCACAGGGCGGTATGGGTCCACACGCGGACCACCTAGAATGGAGAGAAGATTGGCCTCTAGGCTTCTCATTCTTTCATCTCTTACACAGTGTCTTAGTCATCCACAGCTCCTCAGGGGAGCAGCATCATCCCTTAGGCAGCGGGGATGTACAGGTAACTGTCATCCCTAGTGGCTAGCCCTCACCTGCAGGTAGTGGCTGGTTCTGGGTGTACAGGCCCATGGAGCTCTGCCTGTAGTTAATGTGGGGTAAGGAACTGGGGTTCGCATGATGTAGCAGGTCCGGAGGCACTGTCACACCATAGGGGCCGCTCCGTGCTGGACCCATTCCATAGTCCTGTGTGGACACAGAAGAGGGAGGTGAGTGGGTTGTGGCTGGGCTGGGCTGAGGGGTAGGATGTGATAATGAGGAACTGGATTACACCGTTCATTTTTATCATAATTCTAATGGCAACCCTTCTTCCATGCACCTCTGCTCCTCCCACAAACTGGTCACTGGGAAGATTCTGGTAAAGAGGAGAGGCTGGGGGAGAACTGTGACAGGGCAGGCACTAGCCTCAGTCTTGGCGGCTGGCTGGCTGCGCTTCTTGCCCTTGGTGGACTTCTTCTTGCGTTCCTCAGTACTGGGTGGAGCAGCCCCAGGTTTTTCAGTTTTGGGGGGCTCTGGAGCCTTTTTCTCAGGCTCTAGCAGAGTGGGAGCAGGGGGCTCTTCATCTTCTGGTGGCAGCGGCAGTGGCTCCAGGTAATAGGCGCGGGGCCTGGGTCTCAGGTGCGTGTGGTAGAGCAGCAATCGCTGTTGCTCCTCTCCTCGAGCCACGCGCCTGTCGACCCGGACTGTTCCAAACCAGCCCCAAGAGAGTGGTGCTGACGGCTTCAGCCCCTCGAAAATATCCCAGGGAGAGAGTTTTTGTTTGGTGGAAACCTGTAGACCCTGCTCCAGAAAATGAGAAACAATGAGCTGCTGAAACTTGGACAACAGAAGCCAGAGCTTGAGAACTTGTAGGAGAGGGTAAAATACCAATTGGCAATAAAAGAAAGAAAAAAGTCATAGGCAGACTCAGGGGGACAGAGAGGAAGATAGGCATGGATATACAGGGGTACATGTGTACATGTGGGAGAGAATATGAGGGGAGAGAGAGAGAGATGGGTAGGAGATGAACCAGGAGAGGAGATGCAGGAGAGGTAGAACCAGGGCAAGGAGCAGAAACAGACAGGGAGACAGAGAAGGGAGGGGAGGCAGGGGAAGAGGGGGAGGGGAGGGACTGACATTCACAGGGAGACAGAAACAGGAAGGCAGAAACGAAGAAAATGCAGGAAGAAACTGAAGGAGGCAGAGAAAGAAAGATACAGATGACAGAGAAAAACAGGAATAGGGGAAGATACACACCTACACAGACAGGTGGAGAGAGACAGAGAAAGGCAAAGAGACAGTCAGGCAGAGACAGGGATAGAGAAAAAGACAGATGGACCAGGAAGAGAAATGAAGAAAATGTAAGTATGAAGGGGTTGGACTTTGGATTTTAAACTCTACATCCTCTCTCTCTTCTCATTCTTGATTATGGTTACTCAATAAACACTGCAAATGACCGAGAAAAAAATGAGAAAACTGCAGAGATGGGTGCACTGGGGGGAGAGAAATGCAAGGATAAAAGAGATGTGGGTTGTCAGCAGACAGGTGGGTAGGGTGAGACAGGAGGCAGGTGAGGCACAGAAAAGCAGGGTGGGATGCTGAGAAATGGGTGGTGGATTAAAAGGTGGGTGAGGGTGGTGAGAAGTGTGTGTGTGTGTGTGGGGGGGGGGGGTCACCAAGAAGAAATGGTGGGACTCCAAAGACCAGGATGTGAATTATAAGGAAAGTTAAATCATTTGCTTAAATCCCCAGAAAAGGTTTTTGCTGGCAGAGCCTGATGGACTCCCGAATCTGATGTCTGCTGTGGCAATGAGGTGAATGCAGGAAAAGCTCTTTTCCAAGGGGGAACAAAGGCAGAGGACATGGAAAGACAAATGAACATGCCTCCTTCTTGAAGATGGAATCGAAGCCAGCGATCTTGTTGCCTTTGGTGTCGATGAGGGAGCCCTGTGGCTCACAGGTGATGACATCTCGAGTCTGCTTAGGGAGAGGAAGCAGCTGGCGGACCTTTTCCAGACTGTCTGACTGGCGTTCCCCCAACTCTTTCTGTAGGCATAGGAAGGTGGGACAAGAGTTCAAAGACAACAAAAGGGATAGCAGAGAATCTGGCATGAAGAAGACACTCAGCGGGCCCAAACCCAGTGGCGCAATGAGAGGGTACCACTGTGCAGTGAGTGAAGTCATGTGGGGGTCTGGGTTCAGCTCCCAGCCCAATTTAAACTGGCCAGGTGTGGTGGTACATGCCTGGGAGACTGGGAGACTGAGGCAGAAGGACAATGACATGAGATCTTATCACAAATACCTATCTGTGTCTCCTTCTCCTGCTTTCCCTCATTAAAAAAAAAAAAAAAAAAAAAAAAAAAGGAAGGAAAAAGGAAGGGTAAAGTGCTCAGGCCAGAGCAAAGTCCTTGAGCCTAGACAGACAGCAAACACAGGGAAAAGGGAGCTGAGATGCCAGCAGCTGAACCCTTACCCTTGCCTCCCCCGCTCACCTGCAGCTTCTTCACCAGGTTCATGTATGCGCGTTTGTTTTCCTCCATGCTGCCTTGTGAGATGCTAGACATGTCTGCAGCCAACGTCCCATTGATGAGCACGCTCAGCATGTCCAACACAGTGGTGAAGAGCTCACTGTGACCCGAAGCCAGGAGAAAAACAGAGAAGGAGCTTAACAAGACAGATGGTGGCATGGTGGCAACACATTGCTCTGACGCTGGACCCAAACGTGAAAGTCCTGGGACCGTGTCCCGAGGTCTCCCTGTGCACACTGGGGGTACCATGCATGTGCCATGATCCAGGCTGGCTTATGCTGGGGATGGATCTCAACATGAGGGCCCTGTGGGGAAGCCTATCTATGTCTGTCTCGATTGCATGGAAGAAATAAGTAAACTTTAAACAAACAAACAAACAGATTAATATAGAAAAAAGGCCTCGTTAGGGGGTACAAGCAGGGAGAGGTGCTCAGTACACCACCTCAAGGGCACCAGAACTGTGTGGGCAACCCAGGGTCATGGAGTCCACAACACGAGTCACAGTGATCTCAGTGGCTCGCACTCCTGGTGTGAGGGCAAGGGGGTCCTCTTGGGTAGGACACTGCAGGGAGGAGGTGGGATGTTTTACTTGTTGGATTGCATGTCGACAGTGCCGCTGATGATGATCTCCAGGAGGAGCATGGCCCACTCCGTGGTCTGCTGGGTACTGCGCTGCACCGTGTCAAACATGCCCCCCACCTGCCAGGGCCACAACAAGTCCGTCAGATGGTTCAGGGGCGGAGGTCAGCATTTAAAGCTTAGATTAGAACCTGGGTTGGGTTGGAACTGGGACGCCTGAGGTCATGTCCACTTGTATCTATCATCTGTCACCTGATCTCAGGGCAATGACTGAATCCTTGACACCTCCAGGCCTCCTCTGTCTCATTACTACTGAAATGCTGGGATTTGAACTAAATGATTTCCAGAATTCCTTTCGACATTCCACAATGGGTTTTTAGTGTTCCTAGAGCCCAGCGAGAATCTGGAATGCTGAGGCAGAGTCCCTTCAAGGGTCCCAGGTACACAACTTATTGGACCCTGACCACAGCAATCCAGTTCCTTTCACCACTTGCAGGCCCTGTGTCCTTTAGGAGAGCAAGGTTAATACTTGAAGACCCAGAAAAACCTAAGTCTTCCATCCTCAACACCAGCCCTCCCTAACCCGAGGCTTCCTCATTCTGCATTTCCAGCTTCACTCCCTTTCTTCTTCTCCCCAGCTCCCCTCTTACCAGGTTGAGCCGCAGTTTGAGTGCCTCATGCATTAGCTGCTTTGGTTTGCAATCATCTAAATACTGGTCATCGCGCCAGTTATTCACAATCTAGGATAGAAACAAGTAGAACATGCAGCTCGGGGATCTTCTCATTTCCAGGTCTAGCCCAAAGCATCTAATGTTTCTCAGAAAGCGCTGAAGGTTTCAAGTACACACTAGTTTCTTAGGGGCATCCTTTTCTGCCCTCTTGCCCACCCCCATGACCTAGAGACCTGTACCTGGTGCACCTGGCTGTAGAGGGAAGTGAGGAGTCCCTCACGTTGCTCATCCTGCCCTTTCAGACATGTTAGCACCAGGGATAAGAAGGGCTGCTGACTCAACAGGGACATGCTGGAGATAGGAAAAGAGAAAAGTGATACCATTGGGTTGGGGAGCAGGCAACTTTCAACCTTGTTCCTTCAAGCTCCAGACTCTACTCTTTTTAACATCTAGCCTTTCATTCAGCCATACCTGCTCTTGTCCTCGGATTTTCCATTTTCCTTAAGGTTTATCCTCTCAGCCTTAACATTTATTCTTTCCTCGGCCTGCTTCCTCTCCTTTTTACTTCTCTATCCTGGTCCCCGCCAGCCCCCTTACCTCTTCTGCTTTTGTCGATCGCGTTCTTTGCGGGAAGAGGAGCCCAGGTGCTGGCCCTTTTCCAATTCCTCCCCAGCAGCCTTTAACACGTGTCCCTGGACCGAGGTAGGCAGTTTAGCAATGAGGGGGGCCACCAGCCACACACCAGAGCGCTCTAGAGAGCTGGAAAACAGACAAAGGACACAGGGTTACAGGGGAACCAGGCAAGGGTGGGACAATCCATCCTCTCCTTTCCCTGATGGGCATGCCAGGCATCACCATGCAGCTGACATCATTCACACCACCAGAAGAGGAACTTGGAAGGGGATGAGCCCTAACATGTTGCTCCCCAACCTGAGCACAGGCTTCGTCTTGCTGCTGCTGGGCATGTTGCTTGCAGTACTTCCAGAAGATGACCCTGTCTCTGCTGACTGCTGGAAAACCTCAATTGTGGCCTTGGCAATGTTCTCTAAGAGGGAGTTCATCTCCTGGAGAGAATGAAAGGCACAGGGGTACTCAAACAGGCAGCTAGGGGTGACAAAAAACAGATGGTGATAGAGATGGGCAATGAGGGTGAAAAAGAGCATCTGTGGAAGTTGATGGGAAGGCAGGGATATAACTCTGTAGGGAGTCATGCCCTCCAGCACCTATGTTTCTCCATTCCCCACTGTCTTCTCAACATACCTCGTTACATTTCTATCTGTGGCCACAGAAACAGGCTCCACCCCTACCACTGCCAACCTTCCCCACAGTTCAGAGCTCCAGCACTCCCTACCCATTTCCCCTGTTATCAGCTCTACACATTTGCCATTTTCCCACCCCCTATCTCTCTCAGCTCTTATCTCTCTCAGCTAGAGAGCCTCAGGGCAGGACCTAAGTTCTCCTAGGGTGGCCTACCTCCTTGACACAGAGTCAGAAGTGGGCATGGAAAGAGAGGGCCTGGGTACTACTCACATTGTTAGGGGTCTGCTTGATCATGAGCTGCAGCTCCAAGGAAGATTGGCGCATGGTCCACTGGTCCAAGTTCTGTGACAGAGGCCCCCATGCTCGTCTTTACCATGTCACCCCAGATACCCACTACCCCTGAGGCCAATTCCTCATTTTCCACAACCAGAATCGCAGACTCTGAGAAGTCTGAAAGTAGGACCTATAGGTGTTCCCAACTTCAGGAAATTATATTTAAATAATCTAAAATGGCTAAAAATTGATAACATTTTCAAAATGGTATCCCTCAGGTTCCTGTCCTAGAGCCTCATATCCCTCAGTATCAGGAATTTTGCTTAATGTTTAACTTTTAAATCCTTGAAGTTAAAGTTGAAGCCTGCTTCTTTTGTTTTAGACTAGCTGCTCAAAGTCCCTGACAGGATCTTTACCGGACAATCTTTCAAAGTCCTGTCGAGACCAGAAGAATACTGTTAGCTAATCTCTCTTCAGCACTATTTCCTCTGGGCAAAAGAGATCTCGTTCCTTTAAGTTTTTCCTCAATGGCTTTATTTTTCCACCCTCTAGTCATCTGCATGTCTGAAGCAGCATGGTAAAGTGGAAAAGGCACAGACATACCTGGGTTCACCTATGGACTCTACACTTACTAGTTGTGTGATTTTGGACAAGTTACTTAACTTCTTCAGACCTCGGTTTCCTCATCAGTCAAACAGGTATGCCCTACTTCATAGGACTGTGAAGACAAAATAAATGTATTCACAGTGCTAGCACAGAACCTGGCACAAAGTACATGCTCAGTTAAGTGGTAGCTATTACTACTTAGTTGACTGAGTCATGACCAAAGTGTCGAATACACAGGGCCCAAACTAGGCCTTCCAGATGCTATGTTCCCACTGAGAAACTATATTCACCTCAGACAGATGTGCCCTCATCTAGCAGTCTTACTCTAGAGTCTAGGCCATGTTGGATTTCTCCGAAACCCACACTGGAGCTACTCTCGATACCTTTCTCCTACACCTCTACTCACCTTCCTCTCTACTTAATGCCCCACCTCTTTTCCTCAAGGTTCCCATTGTTTCTCCCTAGGGCAAGACCCTTTGCTTCCTCGAAGACCTTGATCATGTGGCTTACCTGGAGAATACGTTTAATGCGTTGCCGCTGGGGGTTCTCCCCATCCTCATTGTCCAGCAGTCGATGTGGGTAGCAGATGAGCTGCATGAGGCGCTGGGCCTGGGCACTGCTCAACACTGGGTCTTGTAGGTCATTGCTGTCCTCACACAGTGACTTAAGGCAACGTTCTCCTACCCATTCCTGAGGAAGTTGATAATCAGGGGGACTGGGAGTCACCAGTGAGGGGGTTAGGAGTAAAGGAGGTGGGCCATGGGGTGGTAAGGGACATGATGTATAGCAGGGACATGGCGCAATCATGGACCTGAAACAGGACTATATTATATGGAGGCACTGAGGTGGTGGAGGGGGAAGGTGAGACTGACCTGTTGGCAGATGCTGCGTAGCACGTACTTGGCATAGACATCCAGACTGGCTGTCTCCACAGAGATGTTGCGGCCACCCTGCCTCCGACCGCCACTGCCACCACCTCCCTCTTCCTCTGGAAGTTCTTCTGTTCCTCCTGTCACAGTGAAGCCTGAACCCTTCAGTTCTGCATCCCCTGAGGTTCATGGGTGGGCGATAGGGAGGGAAGAGTGAGATCAGAATACCGTGTAGAGACCCACCCCCGGCCCACAGAGGCAGAAACTCCCCAAATCCTGTCCTATGGGACAGAAATATACTTCCCTCCCTCTGCTCCTCCCCATAGGTCAGAGAGACCACCTCGAGAAGGGATAAAGACTGTCCCTTGTAGTTTAGCTGGCACTCCACCCTGTACACACTTCTGGCACCACTCCCTTCCTACTCCCGTACCCAGTACAAACACAGCCTTGAGAACAGCAAACACTGCTCCATCCACGATGCGGTTCTGGGAGGCAGCCAGCAGGTGGCGGTCACAGGAGGAACGGATTCCTACTGTAGGCTTGTCTAGGGAGAGAGAGCTGAAGTCAGGGGCGGCAGCAAAAGTAGAAACCCTGGGGGTGGGGAAGCCACCCTTTCCACTGCTGGCTGGCCTGGATCAGGGTCACTTACTTCCATCAGACTGGCAAGGATTGAGCTGTGGTGTCTTGAAAAGGTGGAGGAGGATGCGGCAGGTAAGCCGGGCCCCCGGCTCAGAGTCCTGTTCACTACAAGCTAAAAGGAAGACAAGACAGATCTGGAAAGGATGAAGCACAACACTGTGTGTGTGTGTGTGTGTGTGTGTGTGTACTTGCGTGTGTGTACATGTGCGCAGTGGGCAGGGAGATAAGGGGGAAAACAAGGTAAGATGAAAAGAGAAAAAGCAAGATAATACTGACAAAGAGGTAGAACAGAGAACAGTTACGCAGTTAAAGGGTCAAAAACTAAAAAGGTCAGGACTGCAAATCCAGAGTTAGAAAACAGGCCCCTTTCAGCCTGAGGCACACCCAAAGGACTGGTTGTCTGGTAAGGGCCAGGGAGACACAGTAGGCTCTCCAACACGGAACAATGAGAGGGTGGCCATGGAGTGTTCACTGATTCTTGGGGTCCAAAAATTCTAGGGGTTACAGGTTGGTAGTTCACCAGCATTAAGGAGTGAAGGGATGGCAGCACAGCGAATCAGATCTTCTAGGAGCAAACACTGCCGAGCGATGAGGATGGCAACAAAAGTAGCCAGGGAGTCATGAAAAGACAGGTCACTGACCTGGAGGACAAAGCAGATGGACATAACAACTCAGCGTGGAGAGAAGGTGCCCACTCAGAGCAGTATGCCTCCATTCGTCAGAACTCTGTCCCTCTACTCCCTTAATGCCCATGCCCTGCGAACTGCCCAGTCCCCAGCAAGTTCCCACCCCAAGTCTCACATCTACATTGCAGAGGAGGTCATTGAAACCACAAGTGCCATTGTTAGAAGAGCAGCACAAGGCCTTCAGCACTCCTAGCCATTCTGCACTCAGTGACTTGCAATAGCCGGTCAGCTCTGCACACAAGATTGCGATGTCATTCACCCTAGGGAAAAGCACAAATGCCCTCAGGAAAAACTGTGCTCCACAAGACCTCATTAACTTTTCAGACAGTTATCTCTGTCCCAGTAATAACTAACCAAGGATCTCACCCCTCCCAACATCAGGCTGGGACATGGTGCCCATTCCTCACTCAGTACGCCCCATACCTATCAGGATCATGGTGCCCCACACAGACGTGCATAAGGGCATTGCAGACAAAGCTGTAGCGGTTAGCAGGGTTCTCACTAAGACTCTTGCCTAGCCCTGTGTAGGTGAAGGTGTGAGCTGCAGGGTTCTCCAGAGTGTCAATCATAAACTCCGGTGCCCAGCGCATATTGGATTCTGAGGGCTCCACATTGCAGTAGATGGTGTTCTTTACCTTTGAGCAGAAGTCACTGTAGGAGTGGAGAGAAGGAGAGAACACTATTGAAGAAGGCCTGGTGAGGTAGATAGATGGTCAGGAAAGGGGAGAAAAGGAAAAAAAAAAGGAAAAAGTGAGGGATGGGGATCTCATCAGATGAGGTGAGAAAAAGGGAGATGGGATAAAGCAGACTGGGTAGGGAAGGAAACACTTGAGAATAAGGAACAGAGGCCTCTGGAGGCAAAGAGGAAGAGTGTGGGCCCCACAGGGATGGGCTGGAGGCAAGGCTGTCAGGAAGAGGGCCCACTCTCAGTAATGCCACAACATGTGGAGGACACAGTCCACATGTGACCCTGGGCAGACAGTAGGGTCCTGGGCTGTGCTCTGCTCCCAAGCTGGGTGGTAACAGGAAGGAGATGAGACTAGGTCCCACTCCCTACCCCTTACCTCCCACCTCTTACCTGAAGAGCTCCCCAAATTTGCTCTTTAAATGGCTACAGGAGGTGTACAGATCATAGAGATAAGCAAGGATACAGCGTTCTGCAGAAGAGCCATCTGACCGGTTCATCCCATGCTTCACTACGCCACACAGCCTATCAGGAAGAGGCAAGATCAGGAGGATCAGCAGGCGGTACGCAGGGCCCAGGGGCACCAAGGTCCCTTGAAACAGATTCAAATCTCTTGATAATACTAGTCTTTCTCCACATGTGTGGCCAACACTTCCCCACAGCGTGCGTCCACAGGTTCTTTCCAGGCCACTTCTACTGGCATCCATGTATTTCAGTCATGTGGAAGTCCTGCTTACCCCTCAAAGACCTGTGCCATCTGGTCCTGGTTGAGGATGAGGCAGGCGTGATAGTGCCGTAGGACAGCCACGATGCACAGGCACAAGCTGGTTGTGTAGCTGCCCACCAGATCTGAGGACTTGAGAAGCAGCTCGGCCTCAACTACACTCAGTTCATTCAGCAGCTAGCAGAGTGAATGGGAGGTGAAGAATGAGAAGAGGCCCCTCATGTTATATATGACACCTCCCATTCCCATCAGGAAACTGGCCAGGCCAGGCCTGAGCCCCTTCCTGCTGGAGCTACCTCAGCATCAAAGGGCCCTGTTACCATATGCCACTGTCCTTTATTCTACTAATACCACCTCTAGTCAGTCTCCAGGATACAGTTCTATGAACTCCACAGTTGGAGGACGACCTGTGCCCAATGCTCTAATCTGTCTCTTGGGCCTCCCCAGGGAGCACTTAAGTCTCTATTCCTGCAGTCTTAGCTCATGTTCCACTCTCCCTGTGTTAGTCTTTCTGCCCCTCCAAATAGCCTGGGAAACTGGCTAGAGCCTCTACTCCTGTCCTTATGACTCTAAATAGCACCGACTCCTTCCTCCACCCTTATCTCCCCCAACTTCCCCACCTGAATGGCAAAGTCGATGAGGCCACTGATGCTGAGTGAATATTCCATGAGATCAAAGATGAACTGCACATGCTGCACCAGAGGCAAGTGGTATGACATGCCAAGGGCAAAGCTCGTGATCTGCTCCAGAACATTCCGGGAGACCTGATAAGGGCAGTGGGAGTGAGACAGGAGTGGAGAGAGGAAAGAAGAAGAACCAGGGAAGCAGGAAAGGATGATGGTGGAAGGGGATGAGACCAGGAGGCCTAGGCTGCCCAGGGGGCGAAATAAAGATAAGGGGGAAAGGAAAATAGGACAGGAGACCAGAACGTGGGAAGGGGCTAGACTTAGGCCCACACCTGAGCCGTGACCTGGTGTTGGTCATAATGCGAAAGGTGCTGGAACTTAGCAAAGATATCTTCTGCAGTGGGGAAGGCTTCAGGCCGGTTGCGCCGTCGCTTCTGCCCATCCTCCCCACCTGAGGGGACAGTTGAAAGGGATCAGTCAGGGCAGGGAAAGTAACTAGTTGACTGGGGATGGGGAGGGCAGGTATGGAAAGGCTACTGGGAAGGAAGGAGGGAAAGGGGAAGGGAGGGAGGAGGCAGGGAGGGAGGGAGGAAGGGAAGGGAGGAAGAAGGAAACAGGGAAGGAGGGTCAAGGAAGGGATGGGGGAGGGATGAGGGGAAGGGGACAGTGAAGTAAAGGTTTAGAGGACCACAAACTATGTGGACCTTAGAGGAATATGTACAGGGAGGTGCTAGGTTGAGGGAGGGAAGGGAGAGGGAAGGAGGGCAGTATGGGGCTTACTGTGAGATACCTAAGAATGTCAGGTCTCCAGGATTCAGAGGCACAATAGGAGCAAGCTGGTCTGCAGAGGGGGGGAATGAGGGGGGAAGTTTCAAAAGGACTAGAGCTCTCAGGAGACTCTAAGAGACAGGACATTGGGACATGACTAGGGAGTCCCCTATGCTGGGGAAGGGAAGACTGACTAGGGCGCTCTTTGGGGGAGATCTGTTTCAGGAGCCTCAAACCCACCAGTTTCTGCTGTCCCCTTGCGGTTCAGAACCTTCAGGATATCCTTGGTAATTTTCTTGATGGCATGACGGGCATCATCTCGCTGCTTTCCCACCCCAAACAGTACGACCAACCGCTGGTTGCACTCATGGCTGCATGACTCCTCCTGCATCCCAGCGGCACCATCAGACTCCAGCACGGATCTCCATCCCTCCTCTTAAAAGCATGCTCCATGCCCCTCAGCATCTGTGTGTTCAAGCCCCTTCCCAACATACCCACACCCTCAGGAACAGCTCCAACCCCCTGGAAAATTCCTTGGACTGAAATCTGGGCTCAAAACAGATCATCACGAGGTGTTAGGGGACAGTACCTGGGGGATGGGAAAGTGTGTGGCGTACTGCACATGTCGTGGTTGGTCATAAAGAACTCCTAGGGTCCCTTCGATCTTCTCCTTGGGTGTGGGCTTCACCTCCTTCTCAACATCTGGTTTCTCGGGGGACGGACTGCCTTTCCCCTCACAGGGCATAGTAGGAGAGAACAACTAAGAGAAAGGTGAAAGGGTAGAACGTTGTAGAAGCACAAGGGAATGAAGGGGCATAGAGAAATCTCCAGAAGAGGCATAATGAGAGGGTCTGAGGAACCAGAGTCTTCCATGCTCTGGATCTAACTTACTGAGAAATCAGGTTTCTCTATGTCTTCAAAGAGCACACTGGAACTAGGGTCAATATCCATGGATTCTGACAGCCCTGGATCCTAAGGGCATAAAACATAAGCAAAGTTGCTTGAGCCCTAGGGAGCTCCTCCCCATCATCTAGAAAAGCTCACAGGGGAATTGGAGAGGACACCCTACTGGGGAAATCACAGGATCTGAATTTAAGCCTTCTATAGTCACTTAGCTACCAGCTCAGTTTCCCTCAGCTTTAAAATGAGAAGACGACCTTGCGGGCCACTGTGAGGATCAAATAAAACAAAACAAAACAAAACAAAACAAAACCCTGATATGTGAAAATGCTTTGTAAACCAGAAAGTGCTAAGAAAATACCACCCTTAGTAGGCAAAAGAGACTCTAAGAGGTCTCTGGGAGCTATGAAGATAGGAATGTCAAAAGAAATCATCTATGGCAAGGCAAGGCCCACTCACCTCCAGCTTGCTACTGCTGCTGCCTTCAGCCTCCTTGCGTTCTGGGTCATCAGCAGGATCATCAAAAGGAGAGGGAGGCCGGGGACCAGGGGCTCCAAAAGCAAGGTCCCCCCGGGAGATGAGGGTGCAGGTATACATATTGTGCGAGAAAACATCATGTCGAATCAGCTCACAGAACAGTAGGACCAAGTTAAAGAATTCAACCCGCTCACTCTCACTTCGGGGGTCCGCTGGAAGGAGGAAATAAGGAAAGATGAGTTAGGCGAGCACAGAAGTAGTGAGCAGAATGAGAGGGAGACACGCCTAAGGCACGACACTCCTAGAGTTCCTCAGAGAGGAATATACCTAAGGCAATAATAGCAACAGCGCCCCCGCCCCAGAAAAAAATCCAGACACTGTTGAGGGACAAAGTGTGGCTGGTTATCCCATCTGCTTCTCCATACACCATCTCAGGAAGGAACAGAGCATCTCTGTTGCTATTTGTACAGTGAAAATGCTTCAATCACGTATTCTTTCTTTTTTATTTTGGAGAGGTGTTTTTTTTTTGTTTTTGTTTTTGTTTTTCTTTCCCCGATAGGGTGCATGCGCTAGCCAGAAAGCCAGAGACAGAGAGACAGAAAACAAGAAATTACCCCCCTCCCCGGGGGGATGGCCACACTGCAATCCCTTCTCCTCCATTCTCCTCTCAGGATCTTGGGCATGCATGCACACACACCCAGCATGAGTTTATGCCACTGGGTCTGGGACTCGAACCGTGGTCGACTACATGGGAGTCCAGCGACATAGCCATTATGCCAACTGCTGGTCCCTCAATCATGTACTCTTATTTTTTTTCTGTATTTGTCTACTCTTCTAAAACTAAGATGATCAAAGACCATAATTATATCTAAAGTCATTCTGCATAGAGCCCAAAATGGAAATATAGACCAGAAGGTTCTTAATTGTGCTTTTTGATGACAGTGGTAGTGGTGAACTGAGTCTACGCAGAGGTAACTAAAAGGTGACAGGGGTCCATACTCAGCATGGGAGCCTGTGTATCCAGAAACTGCAGGAGAACATCCTGGAAAATGGGAGCACTAGGAGCAGAAAGGGAGCCAGAGGCGATGGACCCCTTCTCATCTGCTGCTTCTGATTCTCCACAACGCTGTAGGTTGACAGAAGAGATTACAGGATTAATTTTGATTGTTTCTTCCCACTATGTGTAACCCTTGAACTACCACTTGTTCGCCTTTCACCTCATGCTTTTCACTTTCATTCCCTCTCCGGCCTCTATTTTCCTTACCATGTCCTAATTGAAGCCTTGATCTTTTCTCTAACCCAGGCCATTGACCTTTTCCTTTCTACTTTTGCCTCACATCCTTAACATTCCCTTTAGGTTCTACAGCACTTCTTTCCCGGTTTTCACACCTTTGACTGTGGTCCCACTACCTCAACTGGTGGTCTCCAAGCCCAGTCAGATTCCTTCCCATTGGCCAATCTCGTTCTCTCATCTCTGCCCCCTAACCTCAGCTTCTATCTCTGCCTGTCTCTTCTCCAGGAGCTTGGCTACCACCATAGCACGATGTCGACCAGAACGCTTGCAGCTGACGGCCCATTCACACAGTAATGACACCACAGCATCGTCATCTGAGGAGATCTGGAGACCAAAGGAAAACAGGGATGGGTAAGGTAGGGTTGGGGACAAAGAGCTGAGTTGTAATTTCTTAAAGGTGGAGCCCCCTCTTAAAACATCCTGGGCCCAGTAAGATAATCTCTACAAACTTCCCCGTTCTCAGTGCCTCACCATGCCTTTCCCTCATACATACTGCTGCTCTTGTGAGGTTTTTGGCTCCTTCTGGTCCCCTTCCTGCTTACCTCATGTCCATCCTTACTGGGCCCCAATCCAAAGATTCGGTTACAAAGGGAGTCAAGAGAGTTACTGAAGTCAGAACGCTCAAAACTATGGCTGTCCAGTACTTCTAAAGTATGGAGCACTCGTCCAATGGTGAAGCCTGAGGAAATGTGGTAAAGGTTTTTTTTTTTTTTTTTTTTTTTTTTTTAACAGAGTCCAGTGCATTCTGACTCTTAAGATCTTTATGTCCTTACCATCTCCATTCTTTCCTCATACTTCCTCCAACACCCACCTGCAGTAGCTTCCTGGCACTTGTCAAAAGACCAGCGAACCTCAACTGCCTGTCCACGCTCCTTGATCTGCTGCTCAATCTCTCGCAACTTTGCACGAACCTGCATATCAAAAAGGAAGGCCTTCAGGATGCACTGAGGCACACAAAAGGCCAGGGTCCCAGACTAAAAGAACTGTAGTGGGCTCCAAATTGCTGTTTCTGAAAGAGAAATGTAACTTCACATCCCAGTTGGGGAGTACCAGGCTAGTGGTTGAACTTACCTGCTGAGTGAAGGCACTGTTGCCCTCTGGCATAGGCAGGTTGGAGGGGGCAATAGGCAAGTGGTCAAGTGGTGAGCCGGTCTTAATTCTGCTATCAGTCAGCGAGTAGTGCCAAACCAGAGCACTGGGACAACACAGGAGGATGGTCTACCAGACAGAAACAGCTAGGTCAAACTGAGTTGCCATGGCTACCTTTCTGGAATCCCACCCTAAGACCTAAGCCTTAGATTTCAGATCCACAATTATTCTGACTCAGTTCCTGAGGCAGGTTATCACTCCATCCTTGATATTCTCCCTTCATGCACTTTCCTAAAAAGGCTTTGGGTCTACTATTTAGCCCTGAAAGGGAGAGGGCAGTTGAAACCCCCAAAAGGGAACTAACACCCCATTACTGAGAAATAATCTCCAAGCAAGTACTCAGTACCTACTCCCATCTCCAATTTTGAATTACTCCCATTCTCCAGGACAGGTACCCAATTCTTCTCAAGCTATCTTTTAATACTTCCTTGGGCCCACGTAGTTAGTACCTACCTGTAGGATACAGCTAAGGCCAAAAACGAGGGGCCGGTGCTGAGGGCACATAAGCAGGTCACTAAAGGGGGTCGAGGGTGTGCTGCTAGTTGGGGGCTGAGGAGCAGGGGTGGTGGGCAGTGTGCTTGTTGACTGAGCAGATATAACATGAGATGAGTGGCTGCTCATGCCATCCAGCTGCAGGGCCAGTCTCCGGGTACAGAAGTAGGCAAGGCGGCGGGAGAGGTATGCAGACTGAACAAATTCCCCAGAGTACTGTGAAGACATTATCATCAGAGCCCCTTGTTCTCTCCAAGGCACTCTGCTTAACATCTTACTTTTCCCTCAAATCCTCCCTAGGCCACCCCCCAAATCCTAGGCCTTACTCGAAGCAGTAGGGGCAGCAGCAATTTAAGCAATTCATCCTCTCCAGGGCGGATTTTCTCAAAACATTCAAGCACCCAGGTCAGGAACTCATGTCTGTCCAGCATTCCATCCTATGGATACCAGGGGTAAAAAGAGTGTTCATTCAGCACAAGGACTAGTAAAGATGAAGCAGAAAAAGGAAATGAAAGGATGAAGAGAACCTTAACTGGGGCAAGGTGGCGGGTGGATTCTGTTCTATACTGGCAAAGTGCAAGATCAGGTTCAATTTGGTGCCCCACACAATATTCCCTAGCCCCTACCTGAAACATGAACATAGCCAGCTTCTCGTTGTAGTCCCACTGCCGGATTGCCACCTCTACATCATGGGGCAAGGGCCCTATCGTGGAACCACAGCCCCCACTTCCTGCAGGCCCTGGCCGGTAGTATTCAGCCATCTTCTGTAGCTGCTCCCATAAGTACTTGGTGATGATTTGAGTCCATTCTAGAGAAAATACGGAAAAAGAGTTGTGTGATATTCTCCTTCAGCTTAGAGTATTTTCTGTCCCCTACTCCCTCCCCCTAGCATTATACTTCTAAATTCTTTTCATCTCTTCGCCTCTAGTCACATGCTACCTTCCTAAAGCCTTCCCAGATATCTGCAAAAGAATGTCATCTTTCTGTTCACCAAAGTGGCAAAGAACCTCTGCCTCTTCTTTTTCCATTCACCACTTTATATATTTAACTGCTATTTGTACATATGCCTTAGCATCCCTGCTAGACTATAAGCATCCTATAGACAGAGATCGTGTACTGGTCATCTTTATAGCCCAGTATATGCACACATGAGATACTCAAATAACTTAATGTTTACTAACCGAGTGAATATCAGACATACAGAAGCAAGGAATATATATTGGAAGGAGAATGAATCTAAGGGTCTCACTGTCACTACTTGAAGTGATCAGGGGAACACTTGGTGTTAGGAGTTACTCACCCATGAAGGGGTCAACATGTCTCTTCTTAACCTTGGTCTCAGTGATTGCTGCATAGTAGGCACAGGTCATCTTAATGAGCCAGGCAGCCCGCATCACAGGCACTGTGTATTTAGCTAAGTATCCAAATACTTCTTCCTTCTTACTGAAAATGGGGACCTGGATGGACATCACAAATAGTGAAGTCTCTTATTACCCATGAGCTGGCACCCATGTGTTTAGTCTGGAAACAGGAGGGTACTTGGTACCTATGATCCCCCACTGGCCTGAAGAATAAGAAATAGTGCCTCACCTTTTTGGCTAGTTGTGTGAGTGGCTTGGTGCCAGCCAGGTCAGTGAACCAGGTGTTAATGGCACTCTGGGATCGCGCAGTCACCAGCCAGAAGTTGTCCTTCTGGTTCACTTGGGGCTTCCTGCGACCAGTGTCAGGGAGAGTGTTACAACGTAACTTCTCTGCAATAATGCTGCTGAAGTTGGAACTGATCTGAAGGAAGAAAACTACACCTCAGGATGGGAAGAAAGGCAGATAGGTGGTCCTGTCTTAGATGGGCAAATGCCAGTGTGGCAGCATTATGTTATGAAGGCAAAATCAGCCATTTAGGTTGTCCCTTCAATTCTTCCCAACCCCAGGACTTTGCTTCTTTTCATCCTTCCAGCCTTTTCCTTCAGCCTGGCGGGGTTGTCTCACCTTGGCAGGATTGAAGTTGACGTTCTTGGCACTGCCATGTTCATCCCCAGAGACAGCAGGCTGGTTATTGAAACCTTGTTTTACATTCAAGGCTGTCAATTCATCCTGAGGCAGGAAAACAGCATTTTAGCTCTTATTTTGGGAGAGGGGAGAGGTGGCAGGAGAAGAGAAGGAAACGAGGGGAAAGAGGAGGAGGAGGAGAGTTCTGAGTAGAACACATCATTTTTTAAAGCTTGGCCCTCAGATTCATGGGGACCCCACCCTCACCCCCACAGTCCCCAAGATTCCCAACCACCCAGAGCTCCCTCAACATCACTCTTCCCTCACCAGAAGCTGTACCTCACCAAGCTGCCTCAGACAACTTTCTGAGGTGTGTGTGTGTAGAGGGGTCGCCACTGGCATGGTCCCTACATCATTCCCTGTTCACACCTTGAAACCCCCCACCCACCCCAATCCTGCTCTCCTACACCAGCCCACTTTACTCTTCCCCCTTTTGGGACTTTCGCTCCCATCTAATCGCCCCGCCCCCCCTTCCCTAAACCGTGAATTCCTCCTCTTAGGTTGACTGCGTGCCCCTGGTCCCTAGAGAGTCCCGATTTTTGAACGCACCTCCTTCTGTTTGGGATCTTGAGGGTACACATCGGGAGGCCCCAGCCGCGGCCGCTTCAGGGGCCGGTGCTCGTAGCTCAAGATCCCGAAGGCCGCCATCTTGCCCAGCCGGTAGCGCCAGAGGTGCCAGCAGGGCCCGGCTGAGGCGGGGAAGGGGGGGTGGGGGGACGGAGAAGAGGGGAGGGGGAGAGAGGGAGGCGAAAAGAGGGCGGTGATCGGGAGGACGGCGGCCGAGAGAAAACAAGGGGGCACGTTAAAAACTCTCGACCATTGCCGGAAACTACCGAGGGAAGCCGAGGGACGCCGGGAACCATCGTACAATACCGACCGCAGAGGGGGCGGGGCCTGGCCCGGTGTGGGGGCGGAGCTCTGCGCCCCGGGGGTTTTCATCTGCGGAAAGTCAATTTCACTCAGCCAAAATCTGAAACGTTCGTGGGGCGCGTAGTGTGCTGGGGATGCAAACCGGAAAAACTGTGGTGCGGAGCTCTGACTGAAAGTGGGTTCCCAGCGCCTAGCACGGTTCTTGGCCTAAAATAGGAGTCCAATAACACTTGTATTGGTTGAGAGCGCTACCTTTTACCGACCACTTCGTTTCTTAGTTCTCACATGAGAAAACAATGGGTGTGCTAATACCGCCGTCAAAGGCCTGCTGTGAAGATTAGCAATTCTATTCATAAGAAAGCCCCTATTAAACCCTAAAAGACTGGCTCTAATCCCTGGAGGCCTTTAAGGTTTCCGCACAGAGGTTCCTAACTTTTTTTGATTTACAAGCCGTTTAAGATGCTGATGAAAGCTATAGACCTCTTTCCCAGGAAAAATGCACGTAAAAACATACAAAATGTTAGATACTTTTCAGGGAGATTTTTAGACTCCAGCCTCTCCCGGGAGCTCATCCATGTATCATCTAAGTATCTATTATCTCAGGATAAGAACCCTTGCTCTGGGGTCAGCAGGGGGCACGGTGGTTAAGGCGCTGGATTCCCACATGGCTAACCAGGTTAGAGTCCCTGACCTGTTGCTTGAAAAATCACACCAGGAGCATGTGGTTGTGTTCCCAAAATCCCAGGAGGAGAACAGAGGAGAAGGGATTGTGGGGTGACCATCCCCCTCACATTCCCTCTCACTGTCTCTCTATGGCAAGCACATGGACCCTATGGCAAAACCAAAAAAATCAAAACAAAACAAAACAAAACAAAACAAAAAAAAACAAACAAACCAAACACAAACCCTTGCTCCAGCAAGAGACACCTACTCCCTGATTTGAGTTTTACACATTGTATTCATGTATGGAAAAGTTATGTTGCACCACAAACCTATGCACAATTATTATATGTCAGTTTAAAAAAATTTTGGAAGTCAAAAAAGGGCAGCCAGGTGGCATGGTGGTTTGAAAAACATGCTGGGCACTTGTGTGTATGTGTCCAAAATCCTCAGAGGAGAATGTAAGAGACGGGATTGTGGAATGGCCATCCCCCCCCCCCCACACACACACACACACACGGGGATGATTTCTCTCTCTCTCTCTCTCTCATCTCCTGCAGATGCATGTAAGGGAAAAAAAAAAAAAAGCCCAAATAGGCCTGCCATGGCAGTGCACACATAGCTACAGAGCATTACTGCTTGATAAACTAGAGGGTACTTGGGATGTCCAAATTGAGTTCCCAGCTGACCTGAATGCCTGAGATGAGAGGCTGGGGCAGGAGACCCTGTGAAAATACCTATTTCTATTTCTCTCCCTTTCCCTCTCTCCATCTCTCTCCCTCTTAAAAAGAGTCATCTACTTTGTTGGATACTTTTCAGACATTAGTTCTTTTAATCTACAAACAGCCCTGTGAGTTGGGGATTATTATTGCCTCTATTTTGTTCATGAGGAAGTCACACAAAGTGTGGCTTTTAGGGGGGTAAAAATTCACTTGCCCAATATTATACAGCTGTTGAGTAACAGATCTGGGTCTATAATTATTTATTCCAGAGCCAATTTTTTTTATTATAGTATGTTGCCTTTTACAGAAAAGATGATCAGAATGTAATACTAAAAGTAACAAATAGCAATAAACAAAAATAATAAAAATAACAAAATTAATTTAAAAAATGCTATCTAATCACAGTGGGAAGGAAAATTAATTCTTATTTGGAAGAGGAGAATATACTTGAGATAATGTTTGCAGTAACCCTGGAGAATTGTTTCTTTTAAAAAAAGGCTAATTTTTTTAGAGCAGTTTTAGGTTCACAGCAAAATTGAGAGGAAGATACAGAGTTTCCACATACCTACTGTCCCCAAGAATACAGAACCTCCTTCATTATGAATATGCCACACCAGAATGGCATATTTTTTATAGTTGGTGAACCTACAATCATATATCACTATTGGGCCAGCCAGGTGGCATGGTGGTTAAGGCAGCATGATCCCACAGTGCCAACTGTGGGTTCGAGTCGTGGACCTGGTAACGTGAAAAACATGCTGGGCACAGGTGTGTGCATGCCCAAAATCCTGAGAGGAGAATGGAGGAGAAGGGATTGTGGTGTGACCATCCCCCCGGCCATGATTTCTCACTTTTTTCTTTCTCTATCCCTTTCCAGAGAGCACATGTACCCAGTAGCTAGTTAAAAAAAAAAAGATACATCAGTGTCACACAAAGTTCATAGTTTACATTACGATTCATTCCTGGTATTGTACATTCTATGGGTTTGAACAAATGTATCTATCATAGTATCAAACAGATCATTTTCACTGCCCTCAAAACACTCTGTGTTCCATCCTTCCTTCCCCGTTACTCCTGACAACCCCTGATTTTTTAAAAGTTTTTTTTTAAATTTGTTTTGCAAGGTTGAGAAACAGAGAAAGACAAGTAACTCGAATACAGTCTCATGCCGTGATCTTTCCCAGCCTCTCAACTAGCCAGGATCATAAGCACATGTGCCTGGTGTATACAGGTTGACTGGGGAACTGAACCTGTCACGATCACAGTTGTTTGCACAGTGTACTACTACTGTGCTATGGAGCCTGCCCAGCCACTGATTTTTTTTTGAAAGGTTTTTGCTGTAGTGTGCACTCACCAGAAAGACAGAGAGAGACAGAGAGTCAGAAAGTGAGAAATCATCCCCAGAGGGAGATGGCCACACCGCAATCCCTTCTCCTCCATTCTCTCAGGATCATGGGCACGCATGCACATGTGCCTGGTGTGAGTTTAAGCCACCGGGTCCGAGACTCGAACCATGGTCAATTACATGGGAGTCCGGTGACATAGCCATTACGCCAACTGCAGGTCCCGAGCCACTGATTTTTAAGTTTATTTTATTTATGATAGTGTTGTGTGTGCATGAGAAAGAGAGAGACACCCTCAGCAGGATCTATTCACACTGTGATTCCCTTCCACCAGTCCTCCAGATAATCAGGATCCTTGACATGTGCATGTGCACCTGGCTTATCTCAGATGGAATAGCCAAGGGATCAGAACCCATGTATAGTCGTGTGACACTGCAGTTCAGTATGCTACCTCCTGCACCATAGAGGCTAGGCCCCAGCCACTGATTTTGTTACTGTCTCTGTAGTTTTGCCTTTTCCAAAATGCTGGAATCATACAGTATGTGGCTTTTTCAGATTGGCTTCTTTCGCTTAATAATATGCATTTAAATCTCTTTCATGTCTTCATGGCTTATTAGCAAACTTTTTAGTGCTTAATAATATTCCATTGTCAGGTTGTGCCACAGTTTATTTATCCACTCACTTACTGAAGGACATCTTGGTTGCTTCCAAGTTTGGGCAAGTATGAATAAAATTGCTGTAAAGGGCCAACCAGTGGTGTGGTGGTTCAAGCATTGCATCCCACATGATTGACTGCATAGTTTGAGTCCTGAACCCAGTGGCATGGAAAACATGCTGGTGAATATGCATGCATGCCCAAAATCCTAAGAGGAGAATATAAAAGAAAGGATTGCAGCATGGCCATCCCCCCCAGGAGGATATCTCACTTTCTCTCTATCTGTGTCTCTGTCTGCCTCTCTCTGGCAAGTGCATGTGCCCTATGGCACAAAAATCTAAACAAACAAGTATTCTGGGCACGTGTGTGTGCATGCTGCCAATCCTGAGAAGAGAGTGAAGGAGAAAGGATTGCAGCATGGTCATTCTCCTTAGGGGTGCTGTCTCATTTTCCCCCTCTGTCTCTGTCTCTCTCCACCAAGTGCACATGTCCTCTAGCAAATGTAAAACAATGCTGTAAACATCCGCATGCAGGTTTTTTTTTTTTTAATGTTTGCCATAGGGCACATGTACTCATGAGAGCAAGTCAGAGAGAACCACAGTGGGGTGGGGGGACAAGAAAGCACCGCGAGGGGTGATAGCTATGCCACAATCCCTTCTCCTCCACTCTCTTCTTGGGGTTTTGGGCACACATGCACAAATGCCCAGTATATATCTCAAGCCACTGAGTCCAAGACTTGAACTACATAGAACTACATAGTTGTCTATGTGGGATCCAGCCTGCTGGTCCCAGAAAATGTTCAGTTTTGTAAGACTGCTGAACTGTCTTCCAAATTGGTTGTAACATCTTGCATTCCACCAGTAATGAATGAGAATTCCTGTTGCTCCATATACTTGCAAGCATTTGGTGTTGTCAGTGCTCTGGATTTTGACCATTCTAAAAAGTGTGTAATCCTGGGGCCAGCAGTTAGCGTAATGGCTATGTCGCTGGACTCCCATGTAGTTGACCGCAATTCGAGTCCCAGACCCAGTGGCTTAAAACTCACGCTGGGCGTGTGTGCCCAAGATCCTGAGAGGAGAATGGAGGAGAAGGGATTGCGGTGTGGCCACTCCCCCCCTTGGGGGGTGATTTCTCGCTTTCTGTCTCTCTGTCTGTCTGGCGAGCGCATGCATCCTTATAGCAAAAGCCTCTCCAAAAATAAATAAATAAATAAATAAATAAATAAATAAATAAATAAATAAAATGTGTAATCCTGAAGGAATTTAACCCATAGAAAGTTAGGGACAGACTAATTTCAGTCAGAGAGTAAATTCATATGATGTATCTAATGTGTGGCTGGAATTGATTGGAGCTTGGATTTTATCCTGAAAGCTATGAGTAGCTTTGGAAAACTGTTTTTTTAAAGAGAGATTTTTGCTGTATGGCACATGTGCTCACCGGAGAGACAGAAAGTGAGCAATCATTCCCTGGGGGCATGGCCTTGCTGCAATCCCTTTTCCTCCATTCTCCTCTCAGGATTTTGGGCACACACGCACATGTGCACAATGTGACTTTGAAGCTGCTGGGTCTGGGACTTGAACTGCAATCAACTATGAGGGAGTCCAGTGATGTAACCATGATGTAACCAACATATCTGCTGGTCCCTTAAAGAATTTAAAAAATAATTTTTTTAAAATTTAACTTAATTTACTTATTTTATTTTACCGGAGAGGGACAGAGTGAGAGTGAGAGAGAGAGAGAGAGGGAAAGTGAGAAAGCAAGCCACCAGGTCTGGGACTTGAACGGCAGTTGGCCATGTGGGAAACCATCACCCTTAATCACCATGCCACCTGCCGGCCATGAAGACTCTTAAGTTGAAAACTGTCCTCTGTAGTGGGTTGAATTGTGGTCTCCAGAAAATCAGAACCTGCGAATGTAAATATCTTTGGCAAAAGGGTCTTAGCAGCTCTAATTAAGGAAAAGTTCTCTAGGTGAGAACATCCCTAATTAAGGCAGATCCTAAATCTAATGGCAAGCTTCCTAAGAAGAGAAAAGTGAAGACACAGGCATGCCTGTAATCTCAACTACTTAGGAGGCTGAGGTAGGAAAATTGAGTTCAAGGCCAGCCTAGGCAACATAGTGAGGCCCTATCTATAATAAAATACAAAACAATCAACAAAACACCCTCCCCAATAGAAGAGAGGGGTAAAGGAGATGCAGAAGAGAAGAGATTATTTGAAAATGGAGTTAGAAAAAAAAAAAAAGAAAAGAACATGGAGTCAGAAATTGGACTGATGTGTCTATAGGCCAAGAAAATTCAAGGATTGCCAGCAGCTACCAGAAGCTAAGAGAGAGTCCATGGACCAAATTCTTCCTCAGAGCCTCCAGAAGGAATCAACTCCAGCAGCAGCAGATTTCAGACTTCTGCCTTTCAGAGCTGTGAGAGAATAAATTTATTTATTTGTTACTAGTATTTATTTTTTAATTTGACCAGAGAGAGACAAAGAGAGAGAGAGAGGAAGGGAAAGTGAGAAAGGAAGCTGCAAGGTCTGGGACTCAAACCGGGGTCAGCCATGTGGGAGTTCAGTGCCTTAACCACTACGCCACCTGCTGGCCCCAAATTTCTGTTGTTTAACGTTACCCAGTTTGGAGTAATTTGTTATGGCAGCCCTAGCAAACTAATACACTCTGGACCATGCAATTCAATTGTCCTGAGACTCTCAGTCAAGTGCTCTTTTCCTTTGCCTGATGTCCCACCCTCTTTGCCATCTGGTAAAATTATACTCATTCTTTATGATTCTGCTCAAATGATCTTCTAGAAGGAGAAAGGTATCAGGGCTGGCAGGTGGCATGGTGGTTAAGGGTGGTGGATTCCCACATGGCTGACCACGGTTTGAGTCCTGGACCCGGCGGCTGGCGCTCTCTCTCTCTCTCTCTCTCTCTCTCTCTCTCTCTCTGTGTGTGTGTGTGTGTGTTCAAATTAAAATAATAATAATAAATAAAGTTAAATAAAAAATTATTAAAGAAGGAAGAAGGTATCTTATTTGTATGTTCCCAGGATATAAGCACAATGCCTGGCACATAAGACTTGATAAATGTTTGCTGAATAAATCATTTCCATACGTAGTTTCTTCAATCAGCTCTGTGTTTTGGTGAAGGCAAATCTGGCAACAGGATAAAGAATGGATCAGAGAGCAGAGAGCCTTTAGAAAGGGAGACCAGTTAGTGGGCTCTAGTAATAATCATGACTAGAAGTAATGAAAGGCTGATTTAGCACAGTCGCTGTGGTAATGGAAAGGAAGAAACTGCTGCTGCTGCTGCTGCTGCTGCTGCTGCGAGAAACACCACAGAAGCAGAGCTGATTTGATTCTTAGGGTGAGAGAGAGGGAGGAATTGAAGATAATTTTGAGGTTTCAAGTCTGGGTGACTGAGAGGGTGATGATGATACCATTAACTGAGATAGGGAAGATGGGAATAGAAGCAGAGTTTTAGGGAAGATGGGGAGTTTGAAGCTAGTCTTGTTCCTCCATTTCTCGAACCTTCTTCTTAGTTAGACCTCCTCACTAGCCTCAATGGGGACCCTGCTCAAGCAGTAGCAAAGGGTGGGTACGCTTAAGGGTGGGTTCAGATTAGCCCAGAGGAAAGACATGTGACCACAGAAGCCAAGACAGTATTTTCCATCCTCCCAGGACAGTAGGATTTTGAGAGAGATGTAAAAGATAACTGAGCCAGGGAAAGAGCATAGCAAAAGATGGGGGGTGGGGGGACCGACGGTGGGGAGAGTATGAAAATTCTTTTTTTTTTTTTTCTTTTTGCTGGAGAGGTTTTTGCTATAGGGCTTGTGCACTCACAAGACAGACAGAGACAGAGAAACAGAAAGCGAGAAATCACCCCAGAGGGGATGGCCACGCCACAATCCCTTCTCCTCCCTTCTCCTTTCGGGATCTTGGCACACACGCACACGTGCTGGGCGTGAGTTTAAGCCACCAGGTCCGGGACTCGAACCGTGGTCGACTGACTACGTAGGAGTCCAGCGACATAGCCATTTTGCTAACTGCTGGTCCCAGGAGGGTATGAAAATTCTAATGATCCTCTATGTAAGAGAATGTTTTAGACGAGAAGGTTGGGAATGATGGTAGTGGTGGTGAACAGAGTCTTCCCAGGGTCGAGGTGGGCTGAAGATTCTTGAAACTGTGACATTATTGTACACTCAGCCTTAGTCTCTACTAAAACCATCTTCTAGCAGCACTTAATCTCCCAGAGGACTCAGTCTGTGACACAGCACACATTTGCCACGCCTTGTGTAAAGCCCTGGTTTCTAAGGTTCTTTCCACCGGAAGCTATGACAAGAGGAAATGTGTGGGTCGGGGGTAGTGGGTGAGGGGTTCAAGTTCCTGACATAGATGACACCCTAGGACCGAAGAGCAAGCGCCATGTTGAAGCCATCATTGCCACTCACATCTCTCGTATTCCTGCAGCTGTCTCTGCTGGGAGTGGGGCTGAACCCCATGGTCCTCGCGCCCGGTGGGAATGAAGACACCACAGGTGGTGGGAAACCTTGGACTCGAGGGGGCTGGTGAGAAGGGAAGGTATAGGGAGTGGCTGTACAGAAATCTAGAAGCCCCGGTGGCCATTACAATAATGTGGGCAGAATTGAAAGGTAGAGTAGGGAGGGCAAAGGGGAGGGTTCTCTGCTTCACCCTGCTCTTTCTTCTGAACATCATTTCTTCTCTTTTCCTCCCCTACTTAATTTTATCCCTAACCTAGATTTCTCCCTGACTTCTATGCCCCCTGGGTCCCTCAGTGTTTCCACTCTGCCCCTCCCAGAGGTTCAGTGTTTTGTGTTCAATGCCGAGTACATGAACTGCACTTGGAACAGCAGCTCTGAGCCCCAGCCGACCAACCTGACTCTGCGCTATTGGTATGAGAAGGGAAGAGGGAGGGGTAGCAAAAGGGAGGCAGAGGAGGTGGGCTGGATGGGAGAGAGAGCATGGGAACCAAGACAGAGGGAAGCCAGCTTCCCAGGCATCCCACTCTTTTCTCACAGGGTAAGTCGTATGTCAGTCCAGAGGAGACAAGGTTGGTGTGTAAATATTTGCATAAATTTGTCCCACTGTTCCTCTTCCTTTCAACCCTTCTCTAGGTACAAGAACTCTGCTGATAAGGTCCAGGAGTGTGGCCACTATCTATTCTCTGAAAAGATCACTTCTGGCTGTTTGTTGCAAAAAGAAGAGATCCATCTCTACCAAACATTTGTTGTCCAGCTCCAGTCTCCACGGGAACCCAGGAGGCAGGCCAAACAGATGCTAAAACTGCAAGATCTGGGTAATTGGGAAAGAAGAGGTCAAGAGTCCAGGGATATTGTGGGGCACTGGAATCTATAGATTGGTATTCTTTCACTCTAAGGGTACATGGACAGAAGGGAGGAAGTAGATAATCAGGATGGGGAAGGGGGGTAAGGATAAGAAGCACTATCTTCAGGATCCTGACTTGTTTAGGTCAGGGAAATGACCACATATGCACGCATATCTCCAGTGATTCCCTGGGCTCCAGAAAATCTAACACTTCGTGACCTGAGTGAATCCCAGCTAGAACTGAGTTGGAGCAACAGATACTCAAGCCATTGCTTGGAGCACCTGGTGCAGTACCGGAGTGACCGGGATCGCAGCTGGACTGTGAGTGACTGGGGACATGAACGTAGCATCTAAGGCCAAGCAAGTGGGGATGAAGGATTCAATCCACCAGCTAGGAAGACCTAATGTTGAGCTCCTGATCTCTGCCTCCCAGTTCCTCTGCCCACCCCCCAAGCCCCCCAACTCCTTTCTCTATCATCAACAGTGAGTTTTCATTAAGGATCCCTCCCATAACTCTTCCTAATACTGGATAGACAAGGAAACAAAAAGAAACCTCTAGGGGAATCTGAAGGGGCAGCATTAGATTCAAGTGAAGGGAGCAGTGTGATTTGAATGGGAGGGAGAAACTGGAAAGAACCAGAAGATGACACTGGGGGTGGGTAGGGAGTGTGTTTTAATTCTCTTCTTTTATGGATACCCACTTTTCCCTCACTCTCTTTCCCTTCAAGGAACAGTTAGTGAATTCCAGATCTAGCTTCACCTTGCCTAGCGTGGATGTGCAGAAACGCTACACGTTCCGTGTTCAGAGCCGCCACAACCCATATTGTGGAAGTTGTCTGCATTGGAGTGAATGGAGCCACCCAATCCACTGGGGGAGCAATGCTTCAAAGGGTAAAATGGACCTAATACCTGACCCCAATCCATGAGCCCAGTACCCCAACTTTTTTAACACCACTTTTGCTCTATCCCCAAACTAGGTGCCCCGTCTCCCTCTCATTGTTCAACTCCAACCGCTAGGAAGCAGAGTTGGGTTGGTGTGTTGGTTAGAGTAGGAGAGTGGGTTGAGAAGGAAGCCAACGGGTACTCAGGGGGTATATAGAACATGTAGGATTTCCCTCCAGCATTCCCAGAGAGCCTGCATTGTGAGGATGACTGGAACCAGACAGATCTAGGCTGCGCCACATACTACTTTGTTGGCCTCGGACACATCACTATGTTCTTCAATTCTAGTTCCTCATCTGTAAAATGGGGGTAATAATAATTGCTCCCTCTCAGAAGGTATTGTGAGGATCAAATATAGCGAATGTTTAGCATAGTGCCTGATGCCAAATGTGGGCACATAGTAGGAGCAACACAAATGTAAGGTCCATTTTCCTTTCCTTTTTTTCTGCAGAGAATCCTTCGTCATTTGCATTAGAAGCTGTACTTATCCCCCTTGGCTCCATGGGGTTTATTATTAGCCTCATCCTTGTGTATTGCTGGCTGGAACGGTGAGATTTTGCAAAATCCAGGAAAATGAGGTGGGGGTGGGTGGTTGGGAACAGCCAAGGTGGATTATTGCTGGGCCCCCAGGAGCAGAGGGTGAGACAGTAAAGAATGTGGCATGGTGATGGAAGGAAGTTACAGGCACAGAGAACACAGAATGCCTTCATTCCATACGGGACAATGGGGAGAAAGGTCATAAAAGCACTTTAACCGATGTGTTCCTGCTCCTTCTTTCTCTCCCCTCAGGACGATGCCCCGAATTCCCACCCTCAAGAACCTAGAGGATCTGGTTACTGAATACCAGGGGAACTTTTCGGTAAGAATTCTGTCATGAGCACACTGTAGTCCGTCAACTGCCAACTGCCTGGCAGGAAGACAGAGTGTGAGGGAGGCCGAGGGGAGGGGAATGAAGGGGGCAGAGAGGAAGGGGAAGGTGGTCTGTACTAACTGTCAGGATGTGGCCAGCCAAGTAGGGAATGGGCTAAACAGAGACAGATACACAACAGAAGAAAGGATTATAGATTGGGCAAGGCAGATGTTCACAGTGGTATTGGGGGCGGGGGTAGGAACCTGTGTGTCCCTTCCATAATCACAGTGGTTGCAGACATTGTGAGAACTCCTTTGGCACAGAGCCTGGATCTTTTACTTCCTACCCTGAACTGCCCCCTGACCTGGAGATATTTGTCTTTAGGCCTGGAGTGGTGTGTCTAAGGGATTGACGGAAAGTCTGCAGCCAGACTACAACGAACGGCTCTGTCACGTCAGTGAGATTCCCTCAAAAAGAGGGACCCTAGGGGAGGGGCCTGGGGGCTCTCCCTGCATCCAGCATAGCCCTTACTGGCCCCCCCCATGTTACACTCTGAAGCCTGAAACCTGAGTTCCAATCCCCTGACAGAACCCCAGGATCCTGTAGCTTCAAGTGGATCCCCTCATCTAACTAGTCTGAGTCTGATGCTCACCTCGCCCTCCTGTGGCTGATTTGGAATTTTGTACCCCTTTGTTCAGTATCCCCTACTTGAGATTTGCCCCTCTGCTCTATATGTGTTGCTTTTTTATCTTCCCCAATCCAGCCCTTCCTTTCTCCCTCACCCCTCCCTTCCTCTTCTATTTGCTCTTTAATTGTTTCTGAATTAATGAGAAATAAAGTTTCTATTGATAATCATCAAGAATGTCTGTCATGGAGGTGGGGAGCAGGGGAAACATGGAGTGCAATGAGGGTGGGAGGCACAGTGCCTGGGGTAGGAAAAGGGAGTAGTGGACTCATGCTGTGGAAGTGATAGTACCACAGATTAATCCAGAAACTTACTTTTCTCCAGGAGTCTTGCATGCATTCCAGAGTCAAGTTTAGAGTTAGGTTTACCTGGTTGCCCTCATTCCCAACGATTCTTTTATAAACCCCACCTGCATTCTTCTCTCTTTATCCTTATTCCACTTTCTGCCATACATAACACTTCTGACCTCATAATCCCTCAACTGTAGCCTTGGGCCCCACCTACCCCTGGGGAGGCTGGTTACCTGCAACTGCTGTTAGCTTTCTCCTATCTGCTCAGTATGGGTCCTCTTGGCCTATGAGTCCATCTGCTCCTCAGAGCCCCCAGCCCAATGGGTTTACTTGGCTCCCCCAAGACCTCTAGAACATCCTCCTTCTACATGACACATCAAGGGGTTCTCTGAAGAGACGATCTTTAGAGCATGTTTATCTACATCAAATATGGAGGTGAGGAGTAGCACAGAGCTGGGGCCTGTGTCTGGGGGGAAAGGGAAGGTTAGAGGGCAGTGGAGACCAAAGAGTCGGTATAACTAGAGAAGAGCCCACATGCCCTGTCCCTTCTCTTCTCAGATAATCAGCAGTTTCTGGTCAATACCAATTGTTCTATTGCTGTGTTGCTGCATTACATCCGCAAGAAAGTGGGGTTGACTAAAAAAGGTGAGAAGTTTGGGGAGGGGACTAATGGGCAAGGATCAGAAGTGGTGGGGTTATCTCAAGCTCCAAAACTCTCCTCCTGGCAAGAAAGGGGTTCCTTGTATCTCTACTTCTTCTCTACTGCACCCCCCCCCCCATGTTACACTCTGAAGCAGCCTGTTCTGAATAGGATCACTGGCTCCTTTTACTCCCACTCTCTTTCCCTAGCTCAATCAATTACCCTGTGGCTTCCCTCTAGATACCATTGACTTATGTGATGAAATGGGTACAATGAAGATGTTTTTCCTGTCGAAGACCCCTACAGAATCTGCCAGCAAATTCCTTACGGTTCGAAACACCTACTACATTTGTAAGGTGGAGCGTGGGCCACCAGGTAGATGCTTGGCAGCATTCCTCAGAGATAGAGCAAGGACCTCAAGATGGATCATGATCCTTGTTCTTAAAATAGGGCACCCTCAGGGCCAGCAGGTGGCATAGTGGTTAAGGTGCTGGATACCATACGGCTACCTATGTGTTTAGAGTCCCAGAGCTAGAGATTTGAAAAACATGCTGGGCACATGTATGTGTATACATGCCCAAAATCCCAAGAGGAAAATGGAGGAGAAAGGATCATGGCATGGCCATCCTCTATGGAGGATGATTTCTTATTTTCCCTCTCTCCATCACTTTCTGTCTTTCTCCAGTGAGCACACGCGCCCTATGGCAAAAATCTCGGGGGGGGGGGGGGGGAGGGACCAGCGGATGGCATAATGGTTATGCCACTGGACTCCCACATAGTCAAGTGCGATTTGAATTCTGGACCCAGTGGCTTAAAAGTCACACTGGGCATGTATGGATACATACCCAAAACCCCAAAAGGAGAATGGAAGAGAATGGTGTGGCCATCTCCCCCAGAGGATGATTTCTCACTTTCTGTCTCTCTGGGGAGCACATGCACCCTATAGCAAAAATCTCTCTTAAGAAAAAAACAAAAAACAAAAAACCAAAAACAAACAAACAAAGAAAAAACACCTAGGACACCCTGGGGCTGGCCCCATAGCCTAGTATTTCAGGGAGCCAGATCCCACATGGCTGACCATGGTTAGAATACTGGCCCTGGTGGCTTGAAAAACATGCCAGGCATGCACTGCCCAAAATTCCAATAGGATAAAGAAATGGAGAAGAGATTGTGGCAGGACCATGTCCCACTGGGAAGTCTCTCTCTCTCTTTCTCTCTCTCGTGAGCATACACACCCTCTGGCAAGAAAAAAAAATAAATAAAAACTTAAAAATAGGACTCCCTGTACCGGACTCAAATTGACCATCTCTGGTCAGTCTAACACTTAGGTTCACACATGTCTCCCAACTCATCCTAGGAGCCATAACTCACTCTAAGATCCAAACCTAGGGGAAGGAAATAAATAAGCTTGAGGTAGTGTTCAGTATCAGGGTTCTGAAATCCTGGACTTCAGAAGGGTGGAGACCTGGGTGACAGGGGCTGGGGATAACACACTTCTATGTTCACAGGAACCCGACTTGAGAATGCCTACAAAGCTTTTGTGCCTCTTCTGAAGCATCCAGAATCCGAGCTGATTGGTAAGGCGCGTGATGGAGAAGGGAAAAACATGAAGAGTACTGTATACAGCGGAGTGATGGACAAGTGTAATACTGTTGGGAGGACCATGGGAGCCTAGGGAAAGGGGTACAGGGTTTATGTCCACTTTAGGAGGAATGTTCAGCTAAAAACAGGTGGAGCGTGCAGGTGTTACTCCCCTTCCTCCTCATTTCTTGGCCTCCTTCTTGGCATACCTCCCTTCAGCACCCCATCACTTCCATCTTAGGCCAGGTTAATCCAACTGATGGGAAGGTCAGGATGGATAAGATCGCCAGTCCTCACAGGTGTGGGTGCTTTTCCTGGTTCCTAGATGCCTTGCGCACACAATGTGACATTTTGGAGAAGAACCGAATAAAGATGATTAGAATCCAAGAAGCCAAGAAGGTTGTTCCAGCTGAAACCACCACAAATGTCCCAGTAAGACTCCCTAAATGTGATCTGCCACAGCACCCTCTTCTTCCCACCAGCTAACTGAAGGCCCTTCACCCTGGTCCTCTGAGATGAACTTCCTTTCCTGATCCAACATCTGTTCCCAAGACTGGCCTCCAGCCCCTTTTTCGTTCCTTTGGCCTTTTTTTTTTTTTTTTTTAAGAGGGTTTTACTATAGGGTGTGTGCGCTCTCCAGAAAGACAGAGACAGAGAGACAGAAAGTGAGAAATCACCCCCCGGGGGGGATGGCCATGCCGCAATCCCTTCACCTTCATTCTCCTCTCGGGATCTTGGGCACGTGCCTGGCGTGAGTTTAAGCCACCGGGTCCAGGACTCGAACCGCGGTTGACTCCATGAGAGTCCAGCGACATAGCCATTATGCCAACTGCTGGTCCCCTTTGGCCTTCATTTGTAGCAACTTTCCCTGTGGGGGCCTTTTAATTGATCTATTACTTTCCCTTTCTAGATCAAACCAGGAAAATCAGATGAAGATGGACCCCCTCGCAGAAGCCCCCTCTATAAGACCAGAGCAGACTTTCTCAAGAGGACTAGACATCTGTAACTCAATTAAAAGGAATCAAGTGAGAGCAGTAACACTGGATCGGAATCAGTGGAATTGAATGTGAGGTTACTTTTTGTACAGTCAGTCACCTTCTCCCAATATCTACACTAGGGTCTAAGTTCGCCCCAGGCACCATGGAGGCTCTCAGGGTAGATGGGAGTGGCAAAAGAGGTCTAGGGTGAGCATAGGGGGTGGGAGGAGGAAGGGCAGTGAAGTCTAGTACAATGAGCCTTTAAGGCATGAGTAGGGGGTGAGGTCTTCTCAAACCAGACTACCTCCCCTAGGGAGGCCTATCTCACAGCCTGCCTACTCCTGCTAGGTTTAGGTGTCCCTCCTCCACCACACTCCACCACCTCCCCCAGCTGAAATTCCCCTACCCCTCCCATCTCTCTGCCTCTGGGCAGTCCCTCCTGCCCTGGCCTGCCCTTCGCCTTTCTCTCCCTCCCCCTTATCTGAGCAGAGCAGCAAGGCAGCAGAAACCAGAGCTGGTTATAGGCATTTATTGAGTTTATTCATTTATTGATTTGACACACTTCCCCACTCCAATCTAGCACATGATACAATCTGGGTAGGCCAGGCGCTGACACAGGAAATGATGGGAACCCACAGCAGGGGTGGGGGAGGGGACAGCACAAAGGGCGGGGGAGCTGCTTTGGGGGCTGGGGTGGAGGAGCCCCAGATGGTCTCCCTGGCAGGTGCTAGTAAACCTGATCCACATCCCCCCCCCCAATCTCTGCTCATTTCCCAGACCCTCAGCCAAGCTCCCCAGCTCCTCTTCCCTGTTCCTACCCTCCCCCTGCCTGCTGCCACACACACTTCCACATAACCCCTGTAGTCAGGGAAGAAGAAGGGCAGAGACAGCTGTCGGGGGCCTTGAACAGGGAGGTCTCTGTACTTAACGTTACCACCCTAAGTCCTCCCCTCCTCTCCTTGCTCACAACCCTCTTCCTAGGCACTAAGCTAATTCCAGGCCTTTCATGCATTCTACCGTAGCACGTGCCACACTGGGTCATACAAGAGTGTGGTGTGGCTGCACCCCAACACTACATGCTCCCAGGCACAAGTTGATAGAATGAGAGGACCTGGCTTAGCTTCTTCCTGAGGGAAACCCCAATGTATTTATGCACAGACTTTTCTAGATCTGGTCCAAATGGGAATTTTCCCCCTTGGTCACTACCGCTCCCCACCTCTTCCCTGTGTCCTCATGTCTCCCCTAGTGTTGTCTGTAGTGTTTGTATCATGTCACTATGACAAAGCCTTCAGAAAGAAAATGAAAAGCATTCTCCCCATCACTAGCACCTTGCCACTGTTAAAAATCTCTATATTTGTGTTTGTATTTCTTCAAAAATTTATAAAAAGCCTTTCTGTTATCTGCAGCCTTCCAAGGGTGATTTGGCCTGGCAAGCCACTCCAGTGCTCAGACCTTAGCTCTTCCAGGTCCCCTATGCCCCCTCCCCCACCCCACACCACTGGCCTAAGGGGCCACTGCATAAAAATCCCAGGCTCAACCTAGCCTGGCCCAACTCAGATAAGACTCTCTACAAAAAAATCCTGCTCCCAAAGGCAGGGGTAAGGCCACTGGTGACTTCACATTTTCAACAGCATTGCCCGCCCCTGCTACAAGCCTAGGAGGTGGGAATGGGTGAAGCCAAGGATGGCTCCTGAGAGGGGGCCTTACCCCCTAATTGGCACAGTGAGAATAAACCCCCTCCCTTTCCCTCTCCCCTGTCCCTCCCCCAGTGTCCCTATTAGGGGCAGTTTTATCTTTATAATTTCTTCAACACCTGTGTGTGATCAGACCCCACCCTAGCTCTAAAGCAGGGTCCCAAATTCCTGGGGAGGGCTCAAGGGTAAAGAGTGGATATGTACACGCCTGGCTCCACCTCTGAAGCAGGGGACAAAAGCTTCCAGCCATGACTCAGGGATCTGTGGGAAGAAATGGACAACAAGGTAAGAGACTCAGCAGGGGCATGCCAACAGTCCGCCGTCCAGATTCACACCAAGGAAGACAGAGAACTCCCCTCGCCCCACATGCACACTCCCCTCTTCTGCGCTACCTGCTACCTTGTAGGGGTGGGCACTGCTGAAGGGCCTGGAGGTCCCATCTGGAAACTATGCCATTCTATATGAACTCCTCCAATTCCTCAGCAACTCTAGCGACCCCTTGTTCTAATTCTCCCCCTTGCTCAGATCATGAGACTAACTGGGCACCCAGAAGTGGACAGAGGTTGTGTGATGTTACCAGGATCGGGGAGTGCAGTACCTGGCTCAAAGTTGAAGTCCAGTCCCTCGTCCCCATCCATGAGGTCACTGATGATGTTATCCATGTCACACTCCAGGTTCTCCATGTACATATCAAGATCTAGATCCTGAGGCATTCTGTCTGGGCTTGCAGCTTCGGCAGGGGGTGTGAGCACAGGAGTCCCCAGGGCCTTAGGGATGGGAGTACCTGCCATGACTGGAGGGGGAGCTATCATAGAAAGGCTGGGAACCAGACCGCTGGGGCCTGGAGCCTCAAGGGGCTTGGGACATAGGCCGACTCCTGTGGCCAGCTTACTGGAGGAAGGCATCCCCCCTAGCAACAGCAGTGTTGGAGCCTGGGACAGAATGGGATCTACCTGGGTCATGAGGACATCAGCAGGGGGGTGGTGGCGTATCAGAGGTGAGCAGGGCCTCCAGAGACTGGGAGCTGGAGAAGCACCCTTCTCCTGCTGACAGAGGCCCCTCTGTGGGACTGAAGAGGGAGGTGGTATAGGTGTGTAAGGGGCCAGTGCCCCCAGGATGCTGCAATGAGAAGCCAGACAGACTGCTCCGAGTGAGCAGGGAATGGGAAGATGTGAGATTGAGCCCATCTAACAGCTCCAGATCTTCATTTAGGGTGGGAGGGACACCCCCTGCATAGCTGCTGACTGAAGCTGGTATCTCCTCCTCCGCCAGCACCTCAGACTCTGGCCTCATGGGGGACAGCCGGGTGCTGACGGTGCTAGCATTTGAACTGCTTCGTGGACGGAAAGTGGTCCACACATCGGCTTCCTCGCGGTTTCGAGAACAAGGGCTGCCTGGCCACTTGGCAAAGTGGCCGGCAGGGCTCGTCGGAGTGGCACCTTCGGATGGCGCGGGCAGTACAGCTGGTTTCTTCTTGGGGGTCTTGCTGCGGCCCCGCAACAGCTTGCTGCTACTATCCATGGAGGCTGCCCGGCGGCGGGGTGCCTTGCCACTCTTGCCTCCCTCGGGGTTCAGCATCCACCAGGAGCTCTTGCCAGTGGCCTCATTGTGAACCTTGATGAACTTGCTGTGCAGGGACAGGTTGTGGCGGATCGAGTTCTGGAGGGGGTAGGAAAGGGGCATGAGGTGTGTGCGCAGGCCGGTAGCCAGCAGCCTACTCTAAAAGGATGCTTGGCACAGAGGAGGCATGTTCCTAGAGACTCAAAGAGAGTCAAATCCAGGGAGAAAATTGGCAGAGGTAGGGGTGAGGATGGGGGTGGGGTGGGGGTAGGAAGAGACCAGAGTTCCCACCCTAAGACAAGCTGGTCAGCCTCTGCTCCAGACTTTTCTGTGCAGGGAGTGAGGGAAACAATGTAATAATCTACTACAGAGGACACAGAACGAACGCTGCAAAAGTATCTAGGACTGTGCTCCTCCCGGGTGCAGGAGTGGGGTAGTGTCCAGGGCTGGTGGATACAGGGGAGACATATTCCTGGCCCAGCAAGAACTAGGTTCACGTGGGAAAGAGCATTCCACAGCTCTTTGAGTGCAGACTCAGGTGGAGCTTACAGGACAGTGGTGCAATCCCAGCCCTGGGACTAACCTACACTGTCCCTAGTCAGTCACTGAATAGACTGAGGGTCTGGAACCTCAGCCTAGCTGCTGTTTCATTCCTTGGAGGGCATCTGGGTCACTCAGCTCTCTATACAATTTGATTTTTTTAAAAAATCTGAGCCTTATTTCTCCCAATCCATGACACACAATCTCAACTACATTCAGTCTAGCCTTCTCAATGAGCCTCAAGTACATGAGGCTCAATTCTCCCTCCCTTCCTTCTCCCCTCTGTAAATTCGACTTGTTTGTCAAAACCAAGCTGAAGTCCCTCTTCTTTCTTTTCTTTTTTTTTTTTTTTTTTTTTTTTTTTTTTTTGCTACAGGGCACGTGTGCTCGCCAGAAAGACGGAGAGAGACAGAGAGACAGAAAGCGAGAAATGCGAGAAATCACCCCCCAGGGGGGATGGCCACGCCACAATCCCTTCTCTTCCATTCTCTTCTCAGGATCTTGGGCACGCACGCACACGCGCCTGGCGTGAGTTTAAGCCACCGGGTCCGGGACTCGAAGCGTGGTCGACTACATGGGAGTCCAGCAACATAGCCATTACGCTAACTGCTGGTCCCATTATAAAGTGGTTGCTTGAATTTGCAGCCAAATTTCTAGTAGTGTTTTTTTTTCCTTATCTGCTCTGCACAATTTTACCCAATGTCTATTGTGGAGATTATGGTTTCATCAAGTCTATGCGCCAAAGGCACGGATAATGTCCTCCAGTCACACAACTCCAAAAAGTGCCCCTTTGGAGACCACCGCATATTCTCAACACACACTCAAGCCCATAGTACATAATCAATATCTGTTGCCAGATTGGTGGGTGGCCCCCAGGTGACAATGGCGAGGTTCCCCTTGAGGCCCTGTCAGCTCTTGAGTGCCCTGGGTATTAGAAGCTATATGTTTTCCCTTCCTCCCTCACCGTTACATTCTGTTAGGGCTACATTGTTTTTATTCCAGCAGCCCAGGGAGCTGAGATTAGCTGCTGCTTCAGTCCTTGATCCAGTTTATTTTTTACTGGTTGCTACAGGTTAGGTACATTACAGTTTTGGGTCTCCCTCCCCCTTGCTGGGAAGCTCCCTTCTCTTCCCTATCTCCTTCCCACCTCCTTTCCTCCACTTCTCAGGAATTTGTGCATAAATTTCTAACCCTAAGGGCATTTGACCTCCCACTAGGCGCGCTTTAGAAACTCAGTAGGAGCCAACAACAGCTGGAGAAAGGAGGCGGCTGAGGCTACAGACCTAACCACTTGCATCTCTCCGACTGGGGCTCTAAGATAAGGAGACCCTTTGCTTGGTAAATGTCGCAGCTTCAGAAGCGTCTCTTCCCAGGGCTCTTTAGCCAAACAACTCCTGGTCTCCCTGGGACCTGCAACTACTCTGGCTGTGCTGATGCTGCTAGCTCTCTTCAAGGAGTCACACTTGTCCATCCAGCCTGGCTCTTAGGAACTGAGGACTACAGTGACATTCACCCTCCCCCCTTTTCATGCTCTAACTCTGGGTCTCCCGAGAAGGCCCATTCTTTTCCCAGGCTCCTTAGTATCCAAGAGGCTCATCTGTTTGTCCCCTCTTCGTTAGACCTCAGAGCTAGCAAGTAGGATGACAGTTTCTTAACTGGAGAGGTCAGTCCCCTAAAAGCCAATAACTCTTATGAATTGGAAGGCAGGGGACTGCGTGACTTCTAAGTGTTCCCAAGCCATCTAACCTAAGCTTTCTTGTTCTAAGTAAGTGCCGCCCCCTGGTGGGGTGGGAGTAACTTTGGCACATCAGTAGGGGAGTTTTCTCAGGCATGAGGCTTCCCCCTTAGAGGGAGTTGGGAGACCTTGAAAGCCCCAGGCTCAGCCTGATTTAGTTTTGTCATCATTTTGATGAGAGCAAGCCATGCTTTTCTTCTTAAAAAAAAAAAAAAAAAAAAGATCGCCAAAGAGTGTGTGCTATTGCCAGAGAGCAAAGGGGGCGGGGGAAGAGAAAGAAAGTGAGAAAGTACCTCCCCCCATGAGAGATGGTCACACCACAATTCCCTCTCCTCTATTTTCCCTTCTCTCATGATTTTGGGCACACAGGCACATGCGCCCTGTGTGTTTTCAGGTTGCTAGGTCCAAGACTTGAGTCATGAAGTCAGTCATGTGGGATCTGGCTGCTTTTAACCACCATGCCACTGGTTGGCCCAGTCATGGCCTTCTTAGAAAATAGAGTCTTGAGTTCAAGTCCTCATCCTGCTGATATCAGGTGAGTTTTCTAGCCTTTCTGTACCTTAGTTTCCTAATGTGTAAAATGTAGACTCTCAAAATTGCTGGGAAGATGAATCAAATAAAAAATGTAAAACGACTCTGTAAATGATAAAGTTCCATATAAGTAGAAACAGTAAGGAGAGATTATACTCCCAGAGTACAATGAACAACTCATGGATATTTCTTTTACCCTGGAAAATGAACCTAAGAGAAAAGGAAAACAGCTGTGCGGGCTGGGTTCAAGGAGGGGAGCTCTTTATGGGCTGAGACTGTGGCATGGCAGTCTACCCAGAAATAGTGCCAAGGGTCTCAGTCAGCTGTCCTGTCTTCTGTTCCAGCCCCTAGGAATACTGCAGATCTGATCCCGTAACCTCCTCTACTTAAGGGAAGACCCTGTGCTTACTGAACCCTCTGCATTTCGCTGACCTTGCCCCCTGGCGAGGTACACGAGATCAATAGGGGTTGAAGCGCCCCAGTTTTGCGACTAGAGCCACATATTCTCAGGACAAGTTTTTCAGAGTATCTTGCAAGATCTTCCCTCACAGTTTCTTCAGGGAAGGCCATGAAGAAATGGAGCAATTTTGTGCTCTAAAGTCAGAGCCCTACCTCCTTTTTCAAGATGAATATTCCTCAACAGTAAATGAAGACTTCCCCCCAAACTGGGATAGCCCATTACAAGGAAGAGTTTCTTGGTATTATAGGGTAAACAACGGAGGCAGGCAGCAGCTCACAGCCTCTCCCTTCCTTCTGTGTAAGATCAGCTACCTTTCTGCAGGAAGATCGCTCTTTTTATCCTTTGCAACCCCGCTCCCTCCTCTTGGGTGGGGTAGAGCAGTCTTGGAACAGTACCTCTACACTGAGATATTGGGAGGAAAGCGGGGAATTCAAGTAATCCCACAGGAATGGGAGAAAAGGTGTTGGGGTGGGAGGTGGGGCAGGAGGGAAGGCTAGGTTCACGTGGAGAATCTGCATAGTTTCTGCTGTACATAGGATAAAGACTTCTCTGTGGGAATAAGTGTTTGGGGCGGCCCAAGGCAAAGTGCTGGGAGTGTTGAGCAGCCAGCAGAGAGTTCGATTTTCTCCCAGGCAGGGACAGTGTCTTATTCATCTGGGATCCTCCAGCATCAGGCACCAAGTATGGCATATACTATGTGCTAAGTAAATGTTTGTCTAACTGAAGACTGAAGGTGGATCTCTGGGCTTCCCAAACGGGTGAGGATGGTAGGTGAAACGGGCCCCCGGGTAGAAGTAAGAAGGCTATGGGGCCCAGGGTAGGTGGCCTTGTGACAAGGTAAGGGGGTCATAGTTACCTTCCATCCTGCTGAGCTGTTGCTGTCGCCCTTGTCCTTGAAGTAGGGCACAGTGCGGACCATCCACTCATAGATCTGGGCGAGTGTCAGTCGCTTCTCCGGGGCGCTTTCAATGGCCTGGCTGATGAGTTCTGCATAGGACTGATTTCCCCAGGCATTCCGGCGGGAGCCTCCCTTCCGAGGACCTGTTACGGCCCCCAGGATCCCGGGCTGGGGGCCCCCTGCCGGCTCCGGGAGCCCGGAGGGCAACAGGATCTGCTCAGAGTGCCCCTCCGTGTGTACTTTCTCTCCCAGACCTGGCTCCACCTCGGGCGGCTCAGACGGCTCAGTAGCGAGCTCTGGTCGGGGAAGGGGCCAGGTGCAGGAGCGGGGACGGCTCTGGGGTTCGAAGTCGGGATCGAGGTCTATGATCGCCGCAGCCTCTGTGGCTGAATTCTCATTCCCTGGATCCATACGTGGAGTTGGACCTCCGCAGCTCAGCGTTCAGTGGAGCCTGCCACAGTCCCTCGCGATGCCTCCCCCCAGGGGGGAAGCACCGAGGGCCAGGAGGCACATTCCTGCCAGTCCTCAGAAAGTCGCGAACTTCCCCCTCGCCCCAGGACGCTGTCCCCCAAGCTGTCCCTTCCTTCCACACAGTTCTCAGATCCGAGCCGCTTCCCAACAACTACAGCCTGCAAGCTGTTTCCGAGACACCACCTGTAACCTCCGCCTGGCGAAGGTACTTTTTCTCCAACCTCTCACTCGGCTTCCTGCTCTTTTAAACCTGAGGCACGGTATCCCCTCATACATTGCGCTCCCATCACCGATCGTCTCCTAGGCTGCAGTTCCCTCCCCCTTTTAAGTTGCTGCTCCCCGGACACTCCTCCCAAATTTCCTCCACCCGGATCCCTGCCCTCCCCCACGCCCCGCTCCCCCGCGTCACTTGCCCCTCCCCTGGCTCCCCCTCCCCCCGCCTCTTCCCTTCTCGCCACTCTTAATACGGTCCCGGTCCCCCCCCTCCCCCCCCCCCCCCCGGCCCCGGCCTCTCTTATTCCCGCACCGATTCCCCGGTCAGCCCCCCCCACCCCCCGCCCCCCGGGTTTCCCTTTTGTTTTGCTCCAAGCAGCAGCCCCCGCCTGACGTCTCTGTTTACCACTCGCCGGGGTAGCCATCTGCGCACGCGCCGGGAGAGCCAGCTGGGAAACCGAGTTCTTCAGTCGTGCCACCCGGATCAGGCCTGAGGACTACAACTCCCGTCCTACATCGCCGCCAGGAGCCAGAGACAGGCGGCCGGAGAGCGGCGTGGCAGGATATTGGGAGGTGGAACTTGAATGACTAGAAGTCGCCGCGGACTCGACTTGAAAAGCATTTGTACTCCCTTTCTTCCTCCTCCTCCTCCCTGGTGGTCCGGGTAGTCCGGGGTCGTCTCGGTGACCGCGTTGAGAATTGCTAGACCTTTCCCTTGTTCCGTTGGGAGAGGGCGGAAGGAAAAGACGCGGTCAACGAGAAGCAGAGCACTGAGAAGCAGCCAGGAGCGGACGCGAGTAGGCTCTGTGCCTGTCGGGGAGTCGGGTCGGGGGGCTTGTGTAACAGACGGGTGCTTTCACTGATATCAGGTGCTGCTCCTCCACCCCCGGAGGCCGAGCGCACTGACTGTGAGGTCTGGCTCGCCAGTGTCCTCCACGGGCTCCTCTGGCCTCTCCTTAAATATCGATGTTCCCCAGGTTCCCATCTTCAACGGCTTTGCTTCTCATTCAGCGGTTACGAAAGTGAACACATTATCTGTGCTTGCACCCACACCCCTATTCTCTGGCTATCCTTATCTCTGAATTTGGTTAATGGTTGTCCTGGTCTACCCAGTCTCCCAAGCTATACTTAACCCTTCTTTACTTTTCATCTTCCTAACTTACTACCTCCAAATCCTAACTCAAGACCTTATTTGTAACTGGTCTCGGGTTGCAAGTTCAACTTAATTGGACCTTCTTTCAGCAATCTTTTCCCCACTACAGTTTATGTTCCGACCTGCCGGCAAGGTGGACTTCCTAAGAAACATGCCGGCTAATTACAACTAAAATTCACGGAGCACTCATGTGCCAATCACTGTGCTAATTGCTTCATGAACGTTAGCTCATTTACTCCTCGAATGAGCCCTGTGAGATATGTGCTACTATTATCCCCATTTTATAGATTAAGACGTTAAAAATGTTCTGAAATTGGGGCCGGCAGGTGGTTAAGGGCGCTGGATTCCCACATGGCTGATGGCGGTTGGAGTCCTGGACCTGGTGGCTTGCTTTCTCTCTCCCTCTCTCTGTTCTGCTCTGGCCAAATTAAAATAAACATTAAATAAAGTAATTCTTTAAAAAAGTTCTGAAATTGGAACCAGCAGTTAGCGTAATGGCTATGTCGCTGGACTCCCACGTAGTCGACCATGGTTCGAGTCCCGGACCGGTGGCTTAAAACCCACGCTGGGCGCGTGTACGTGCGTGCCCAAGATCCCGAGAGGAGAATGGAGGAGAAGGGATTGCAGCGTGACCATGCCCCCTGGGGGGTGATTTCTTGCTTTCTCTCTCTCTGTCTCTCTCTGTCTGTCTGGCGAGCACACGCACCCTATAGTGAAAAACCTCTCCAAAAAAAAAAAAAAAAGTTCTGAAATTAAATGACTTGTCCAAGAAGGCAGAAGGATTGGGCTCATATCACTTATATATACTTATATATGATTATATCATTTATCCGCTTAAAACTTCGGATTTTCCCTGTTGCATGTGTGATCTAGTTCCAACTCCCTTAGCAAGGCATACTGGGCTCTTCAGAGTGACCACTTCACACCTTTCCTGCTTCATCTTTCCTCAGGCACACTTAAATTTCCAACCGGAGTTACACACTATTTTCTGGACAGACTATGCCTCTTTATATCTTTCTGCATCCTGACAAGTCATCTCTCCTCATTCCCTCCCCAAGGCTCTTATTTTGGTAAATTATTCAGCTTTCCCTGCCTTCCTCAGTTGTGGTTAGTTTTCCCTTTTCTACATTCCTAAGTATTTTGTGCAGGCCGATGGATATATAGCACAAACCATATTGTATTGTAATTATTTGTTTACTTGTTTGTCTTTTTTTAATAAACTGAGAAATTTAGTTGAGGGCAGAGACAACGTTTATGTATCATTGTGACTCTAAGCATCACACAGTGTACAATAAATGCTAATCAAATGAATGAATAAATGAAACTAAGAACAAACGATATTACATTTAACAACTTCTAAATAAATGTGTCATACCTATCTTGTGCCTGACTATGTTCCAATCTACCTGCCAGTCAGCAAGCTTCCAGGTACAGGGACTATAGTATTTTTTTAAATTCTTTTTATTTTAGGTTTTTGCATAGGATGAGTGTGCTTGCTGGAGAGAGACAAATAGAGAGAGGGAAAGTGAAAAATCACTTCCCAGGAGGGATGGCCACACCGAATCCCTTCTCTTTCATTCTCCTGTCAAGATTTTGGACATGCATGTGCATACACCTGGCGTGTTTTTCAAGCCAGTAGGTCTGGAATGTGAACCATGCAGCCTGCCAGGTGGGAGCCCAGATCCTTAACCATCATGCCACCTGCTGGCCTCAGGGACTATAATTTAACATGCTTATCACTTACAATTTTGCTCTCTCTGTATTCCGTGAAGATGAGGCCCTCTTCCTGTAAGAAAGGATATCCATGCAACCTGGAATCTTTTCAGAGATGGCAACACACTGAGCTTTCAAAGTGATATCAGTCTCCTCATGGTAAAATAGCCATTCTGGTTCTTCATATTCCTGCCTCCTTCCATTCAACATACATTTGTCCTCCACCTGTCACATAGGTGATATACGGAGGCCACATATTTCTTTCTTTCTTTTTTTTTTTGGAGAGATTTTCGCTATAGGGTGCGTGCGCTCGCCAGACAGACAGAGACAGAGACAGAAAGGGAGAAATCACCCCCCAGGGGGGATGGCCACACCACAATTCCTTCTCTTCCATTCTCCTCTCAGGATCTTGGGCATGCATGCACACGCGCCCGGCATGAGTTTTAAGCCGCCGGGTCCGGGACGTGAACCGCGGTCGACTACGTGGGAGTCCAGTGACATAGCCATTATGCTAACTGCTGGTTCCCAAGGCCACATATTTCTACCTGAAGTCCAGACTACAGAGTTGGGATATAGTCTCTCCCAATGCCAGCAAACATTTTCTGCAAACCCCTCCCCCACTTTGCTCTTGCAACCCAGCCTGGAGTACCTCGTAAGCAATGCATGAGTGGTGAATTTGGTAGAGGAGAGAGCTTGGTGGGCACCAGGTCATAAGGAGTTCTCTTCTAATTGAGACAGGTGTGGTGGCAGATCATGCAGAGTTGCTGAGACAGGAAAATGGGAGGGTGGAGCAGGCACCTGTCCTGGCTTGAGTTATATCTCACATTGTCTTCCTTTGTACATTTGTTTGAAAAGGTCTACCTCTCCACCAACTCATGTCTATCACCTCCTTAAATTTCCAATTCAAAGCTCAAAACTTACATGCTCTTGGAAACTTTACTCAACTAGTCCAACCTGACAGATCACTTACCTACTTTGCATCTCCTGAACCTCTAAGAACTCAGTTTGTATTCTTTAATTTTGTGCTTGTAGCTATAAGACTTTTCATTTCATAAGGATATATTGTCTTCCCAACTAGATTATAAACTCTGCCATTAGCCAACAGATGTTTGTAGAACCTTTACTTGAGGGTATACCATGAAACCTTGGACAGATAAAAGTGACCCTGAGCCATATGATCAGATGATTCAGGAGGGTGAGCTAAAAGATCGTCAGGATGGTAAAAAAAACCTTGACTTGAAAGTATGCAGCTAGAGAGGTCAGGGTTACTTACCTCATTGCTGTGGAAATGTTAGAATATGCATTAGTCAGGAGACAGAGTTAGCAAGGTGGCCTTGGAAAATAGAAGAGACATTGGCCGAGAAAGAGGGCTCCAGAAAAAAAACACTGTGGTCATAAGTTACGAACAGATATGGCAGGATATGTGGGGTACACAGGCTTTTCTCCCTGTGGAAACCCCAGAATTTGTTCTTAAATAGCTCCCCATTCACCACTTGTGTGTGTGTGTGTGTGTGTGTGTGTGTGTGTGTGTGTTTTTTCCTCTTGAAAGCAGTAGGGGTTTGGCTCTCTTGCCTCTTCCGCTGCCACCACCCATCTCCTACCTGGGTGCCACCCCCCCCCCCCCCCCAAGCCTGCTGCCAAACCGGCTCTATTAATTTGAATTGAGATAGACATTTTTCCGCTTCTTTCTTATCCTGCCCAGCTCTGGTAAAACACACAACTCCCACCTAGAGTTTTTGTATAATTTTTTACTAGCAACCACAGAGGAAGGTGTAGGAGTTAACAGGTACCAATGAGAAAATGCAAGGACTCTTGGAAAGCATCTCCTCTATTCATCCCGAATCTTCACAGATGTGTACGGAACATACATGGTTTTGGTTACTCTCTTCCTCAAGTCTTACGTGTTTTCGTGAAGTAGTTCTTGTCTTAGAAGTCACCCTCCAAATCCTGTCCATTGTTGTACAACCCTCACTTACTGTTTTTAGCAGTCTTTTCAATTGGCCCAACCTCTGTGGGGCAGTTGGTAGTGTACTGGACTGCAAAGCTGAAAGCCACATGTCAACTATGGTTTTAGTCTCAACCCATTTGGTCTCAAAACGTGCAGGTGCAGGACCAGCAGTTGGTGTAATGGCTATGTTGCTGGGCTCCCATGTAGTCGACCACAGTTTGAGTCCTGGACCCGGTGGCTTAAACTTACACCAGCGTGTGTGTGTGTGTGTGTCCAAGATCCCGAGAGGAGAATGGAGGAGAAGGGATTGCAACATGGCCATCCCCCTGGGGGGTGATTTCTCACTTTCTGTCTCTCTGTCTCTCTCTGTCTTTCTGGCGAGCACACACACCCTATAGTGAAAACCTCTCTTAAAAAAATGCAGGTGCATGGGTGTTCAGGATCCTAGAAGGATGCAGGACTGGAGGAAGGGGAATGTGGTGTGACTGAGCCTTATGGCAGTATATATACTCCTCTGACCCCTCTCTCATGCACTATCATGAATTTTTAAAAAAATCCTCTCAGTTGACAAACATTTAAATGTTAAGGAATATTTAAGAGCCTACATATTCCAGGCTCCAGGCTAAGTGCTTTTACATAAAGTGCACCCTAGAATGAGGTATGTTTGGTCCTCTGTATTCACATGTTCTTCATCCATAGATTCAACCAATTGCAATAAAGAATATTCAGGAAAAAGGTGGTTGCATCTGTACTGAACATGTAGAGACTTTCTCTGGTCAGTATTCCTTAAACAATACAGTATGACAACTTTTTTTTTTTTTGGAGAGGTTTTTGCTATAGAGTACATGCATTCGCCAGAAAAACAGAGACAGAGAGACCAAAGTGAGAGATCACCCCCCAGGGGGGATGGCCACTCCTCAGTCCCTTCTCGTCCATTCTCCTCTTGGGATCTTGGGCACGCATGCACACATGCCCGGCGTGAGTTTAAGCCACTGGGTCCGGGACTTGAACCACTGTCGACTACATGGGAGTCCAGTGACGTAGCCATTATGCCATATGCCGGTCCCTAGTATAACAGCTTTTAACATAGCATTTGCATTCTGTGAGGTGCTGTAAATAATCTGGAGATGATTTAAAGTAAACAGGAGGATGTGCATGGGTTATATGTGAACACTGTGCCATTTTATATAAGGGACAAAATACTCCATGAATTTTGGTATCAGTGAGAGGTCCTAAAACTGATCCCCTACAAATACTGAGAGTTGATTGTACTCAGATTTTATCCCCAAATACATGTGAGTCAGTATCGCTATTAAGTTTGGGCCAACAAATGATGTGGAAGTTAAGGCAGTTGGATCACATGTGACCACCTGTGTGGTTTGAATCACAGATCTGGTGGCTTGAAAATTGGGTTTGTGTGCGTTCATGTCCAAAAGCCCAACAGGAGAATAGAAGAGAAGGGACTGTGGCATAGCCATCCTCCCTGGGAGGTGATCTCTCACTTTTTCTCCCTTCTGTCTGTCTCTCCCTGTCTCTCTTTGGCAAGCACATGCACCCTATAGCAAATTAAAAATAGAAAAGTTAAAGGCAGCTTTCAGTCCTTTCTAGACCCTGGAAATCACTTTAGTACAATGAAAAGAGCACAAGGTTGAATAAAGAGATCTGGGTTCTTGTCAAAGTTCTGTCACTAACTAGTTTAATAATGATAGTAACTCGGGACCAGCAGTTAGCGTAATGGCTATGTCGCTGGACTCCCACGTAGTCGACCGCGGTTCGAGTCCCAGACCCGGCGGCTTAAACTCACGCCGGGCGCGTGTGCGTGCGTGCCCAAGATCCCGAGAGGAGAATGGAGGAGAAGGGATTGCGGTGTGGCCATCCCCCCTGGGGGGTGATTTCTCGCTTTCTATCTCTCTGTCTCTCTCTGTCTGTCTGGCGAGCGCACCCGCCCTATAGCAAAAACCTCTCCAAAAAAAAAAAAATAATGATAGTAACTACACTGATATTAATAGATAACATTTTGGGGGGTTTTGTTATGTGTTAGGCACCGTGCTAAATGCTTTGTGTGCATTGCCTGATTTAATCTACTCGACAAGCATATATGCTTAATGCTAAGTGGTAGAGCAGAGGCACAAATAAAGGTCATTTGACTCCAAGACCTACATAAGTCAATTCTTCTCTTCTTTTTGTAAATTAATTAATTTATTTAATTCCATTTGTTATTGTTATTTATTTATTTTTAAAATTTGACCAGAGACGAAGAGAGAAAGGGAAAGTGAGAAAGCGAGCCTCCAGGTCCGGGACTCAAACTGCAGCCTACCATGTGGGAATCCAGCACCTTTAACCACCACTCTACCTGCCTTTCCTCTTCTGGCTTTGGTTCTTCACTTATAAAATGAGAATGTTGTATTATACAATCTCTAAAGTCTCTCCTTGCTCTAAAATTCTATTTTCTGTGATCTCTAATATGGGTGACCCAGATTGCCCTTTTGGCCTTAGGTTGCCTTGAGCTTACATTTCACACCCACACAAATTCAGTTCTGGCCCCATATGAATGATGTTTCCCCACAATGCTTCATCCCTCTGTTTTTTTTTGTTTTGTTTTGTTTTGTTTTAATTTATTACCAGAGGGCATGTGTGTTCACCAGAGAGAAGGACAGAGAGAAAGCACCCTCAATGGGATATGGCCATGCCACAATCCTTTTTCCTCCATTCCTCCCTCCCTTCAGGATTTGGGACACACATGCCTACACAGTTGTCATATTTTTCAAGCTGCCAGGATAGGGATTTGAACTGTGGGTTGGCTGTGTGGAATCTGGCTCCCTTAACCACTGCATTATGGGACCAGCCCTACCTATTCCTCAGGTTTTGAGGGACCTTCAAGCTTCCTCTTTAATCCTTCCCGTAGATCTCTATGTTTCCAATGTTTGAAAATTCTACTGGTATGATATTTATCAGAGTTATTATTATTTAGTTTTGCTATAGAGCACATGAGCTCTTGGGGGGGGGGGGGAAGAGAATGAGAAATCACTTCCCAAGGGATGGTCATATCGCAATCCCTTTTCCTCTATTCTCCTTTTGGGATTTTGGGTGCACATGCACACAAAACTTGAACTGCATAGTGAGCCATAGTCAGCCACGCGAGATTCGGTCATGTTAACCAGCACACCACCAGCTGACTCCTTTACCAGAGTTATTTACTGAAGAGTTTTTAAATCAGAGATACTTGCCAAAAAGTTTCCAATACACAAAAACATGCTTATGTTTTATTTTTGAAATAATTATTTATTTAATTTTATTTATTATCATTATTTTTCAGTTTGACCAGAGAGAGACAGATAGAGAAAGAGAGGGAAAGTGAGAAAGCAAGTCACCAGGTCTAGGACTTGAACCGCAGTTGGCCATGTGAGAGTCCAGCATCCCAACCACCATGCCACCTGCTGGCTCCCAACTTTATGTTTTTTAATTACCAGAGGGCACATGCACTTATCAAGCAGGCAGAGAGAGAGAGAGAGAGAGAGAGAGAGAGAGAGAGAGAAAACACTCTACTAATGGATTGTGGTCATGCTGCAATCCTTTATCCTTCATTTCTACATCTTGTAAGGATTTGGGGCGCATATGCACACACACCGGTGTGTTTTTTCAAGCCACCAGAGCCAGGATTCAAACTGAGGTTATTCATATGGAATATAGCTCCCTTGGCCACTGGGCTATGGGTCTGGCTCTACACACACACACACACACACACACACATATATATATATATAAAATTTTCTTTTTTTGAGAAGTTTTTGCTATAGGGTGCGTGCACTCACCAGAAAGAGAGAAACAGAGAGACAGAAAGCAAGAAATCACTCTCCAGGGGTGATGGGCACGCCACAATCCCTTCTCCATTCTCCTCTTGGGATCTTGAGCACGCATGCACATGCACCCAATGAGAGTTTAAGCCACTGGATCCAGGACTTGAACCACGGTCAACTACATGGGAGTCCAGCAACACAGCCATTATGCCAACTACTGGTCTCCTTACATTTTAAAGTTACATAAAAAGAGCAAAATGCAATGCTTTGTGAACTATTAGGTTGTCAGGAAAGTCATGATGTGTTTTTCTGTTCTCCTGTGCAAAAATTTTGCTGATAATTTTTGTTTAAAATTAATTGAGAAAAGATAGGGGGAAAATGGCCAAAAACTATTAACAGTTGTTAACTTACCTTCTTTTTTTTCTCTTTCTCTTTCTCTCTCTCTTTTTCTTTCTGTGGTTTTACTTATGTTTTTCCAACTTACTATGATTGTGTATAACCTTTAAACTGGGGAAAGTATTTCACATTCTGCCTGTTTCTACAAGGGATTTGAAACATTTTACCAAAAGAAGAGTACAAATGTCATAAGATGATAGAAATAGAGAATCAGAGGCATGGAAAGGAGGACAACGCTAACGTGCAATGACTGAGCATTAAATTTACCTTTTTGGGTAGTCAGGGAAAGGGGGAAATGCAGCAAATTACACAATTCCTGTTATCAGAAAGAAAGAAGCACAGCAATTCCTCAAGAGAGACAGAGATTTTCCTATCACTGAATTCCTTCCCCTCAGTTGAGAAGACAGGACTATAGTCGACAAAATTGTTTGAAAAAACAAAACACTTATGATTCCATTGCCCTCATCCAATTTTCATCTTGGCCTATCAGCTTTCAGTCCTTGTCCACAGACACATATAATTTTACATGGTTGCAATTAGAGTCTATGTACCATTTTGTGTTCTCCTTTTTTCAATGGTCATATAATAAACACGTTTTCATATCTAGTCTTCCATAATTATAATTTTTAACAGCTATATAATGGTCCATTGCTGGCACTAAATTCCGTAAGCAACTTCTCGCGTGGGATTAACATAAGGGACAATGTCCTCAGTAACAGTTTCATAACGTACACAGAGGAGATTTCCATATTACTTTCTTGTAACTACCCTGGCCGGAAGCCAAGGGCGTAACATTAAAGCACTTCTACAGGGGCTGAGCTCAGATGGTTCAGGCATGTAACCTTCTGGTGTTCTAACTTGATCTGAGGACACAACTTAAAATGCCACCTAGAGGAGTGGATGGATAGAATGTCCCTTACAATATGTTCCATAAATATCTCTTCTCACAGCCAGGCTTTTGACAGGACTTCAGAGGCCAACTACATTTATTCTCTGATGAAGGCCAGAGGTATTGGTATGCTCTGTTGTTGACTGAGGCAGGATCCATATGTTTTAGAAGGCAGATGAACAGGTGGCTGGGTGACAGGGTTACCATTCTAGCTTGAAAGTTGAGAAGGCTGACTGGTGGTGTTGCCTGTGTGGAAGTTTACCTCTTATTTTCATGGAGGTGGGGTGCAGGTGAAGCCAGATTTTTCTGAGGAAGTAGCTCTTCGATCTAAGTTCAATACCACAGAGGAGAGGAGGGATTTTTGATCTGAACAATTTTCAAAGTCCATAACTAGTCAGGTGGCCCAGGGATAAGAAGGGAAGTCTCAAAATATTCCAGTGGAACCTCTAGTTTTAGGAATAGTAGGGTCTCAGTACGCCTACTAGTATAAATTAGCTGCAGAATGGGATTTTAAATGACCAATTGAATTTTGGAGACTGTCACTAAGGACAATTAAAATTTTTTACAGAAATGATGTCAAGCTATTATTTCTGGCACTAATTACGTACCAGAGCCAATTGTCTCTAAAGAACTACACCTAATTTTCAGTAATATAACTATGTCAGCAGCATAAAGCCACTTTCAGTTTTTATCTTAAAATTTTCATTGTATAAACATGATAGCCACAAAACAAAACATTTTAAAATATTTTAAAATTTATTTACATTTGATCACATATATCTTTACAGCGTACATTTCTCTTTTCAGCACGAATACTCTGCATATCAGCGAAGACAAAGGTATTACTATATACATTATCATCAGCAAATAGCTTCTCATTTTTTTCTCAAACATACTTTTACTTTTTTTGACTTCCCCTTTCCCCTCCTTCCCTTCCATATTAAACTTTTTTTTCATATTTTATTAATTCACAAAAAATCTTAAACTAAAAATATGGACAAAGCTAAAATCCAGTGACGAGTGTACTTCTGAAACGTTTTTATTTTTTCTCTCTTCATTCTCCTTTTTACTAAAGAGAGGTATAAACTAACTTATTTGCAAAAAAAAAAAAATTAAGATAGTCTCAATTTGGTCTGTTACTTGCACAAAGCCCCATAAGAATTCAATTTCTGATGCAAGGTAACAGATAATATTGCATTATTGAACTTATGCAAATAACCATTCTGCCTCAAAATTAGAATGCTCACAAATATTTTCCAATTGCAGAGGGGTCAGGAAGGGAGAAAAGTTTATCTTCTAATTAAAAAAAAATAACAGATTGCTGAGCCTATCAACAACACAAAAGAAAACAGCAATCCTTAAATCTGGAAGACAAAGCATAGAAGAAAATCAGTAATGTTTCAGTCAAAAGTCATAGAATTGGGACCAGCAGTTAGCGTAATGGCTATGTTGCTGGACTCCCATGTAGTCGACTGCGGTTCGTGTCCCGGACCCAGTGGCTTAAAACTCACGCTGGGCGCGTGTGTGTGCGTGCCCAAGATCCCGAGAGGAGAATGGAGGAGAAGGGATTGCAGCGTGGCCATGCCCCCTGGGGGATGATTTCTTGCTTTCTGTCTCTCCGTCTCTCTCTGTCTGGCGAGCGCACGTGCCCTACAGCAAAAACCTCTCCAAAAAAAAAGTCATAGAATTATATTTCACCAGTTCAGTCTCATCTAATCTCTCTTTTGTTGAATTTGCAGTAAAAACTTTTTTTTTTTTTTTGGAATTTTTTGCTATAGGGTAAGTGCACTCACCAGAAAGACAGAGACAGAGAGACAGAAAGCGAGAAATCACCCTCCAGGGGGGATGGCTACGCTGCAGTCCCTTCTCCTCCATTCTCCTCTCGGGGTCTTGGGCATGCACACACATGCGCCCGGGGTGAGTTTAAGCCACCAGGTCCGGGACTCGAACCGTGGTCAGCTACATGGGAGTTCAGCGACATAGGCATTACGCTAACTGCTGGTCCCCAGTAAAAACTTTTGTTACAGGGAGATTTTTGCTATAGGCTGTGTGTTCTCACCAGAGAGACAGAGAGACAGAGAGGCTGAGAGACAGAATGTGAGAAATCCTCCCCCTCACTGGATAGGGCTATTCCACAGTCCCATCTTCATTCTCTTCTCGAAATTTTGGGCATGCACACACTCGCGCCTGGCATGAGTTTTAAGCCATTGGGTCTGGGACTCAAACCACGGTTGGCCATGTGGGAGTCCAGCAATGTAACCATTCTACCATCTGCTGGTCCCAACAAAAAACCTTTTAAAAAGTAGATAAAAATAAGAAAATAATTGCTCACAATTCTACCATCTTAACACAACTATCATTAGGGCTTTGTGTACTTTATTTTTATAAAACCATCATATTTTTGTACATATTTTTCTTTTGAAGTTTCTTTCTTCTTCTTTTTTTTTATTTAGAGGTTTTTGCTATAGGGCATGTGTGTTCACTGGAGAGACAGAGAGAGACAGAGAGACAGAAGGTGAGAAATCACCCCCCAGGGGGGATGGCCACGCTGCAATCCCTTCTCCTTCATTATCCTCTTGGGATCTTGGGCATGTACGCACACACGCCCAGAATGAGGTTTAAGCTACCGGGTCCAGAACTTGAACTGCAGTCGACTACATGGGAGTCCAGCGATGTAACCACTATGCCATCTGGTGGTCCCTCTTTTTTTTTGTTTGAGAGAGATTTTTGCTATAAGGCATGTGCTCACAGAAGAGTTAGAGACAGAAAGCATGAAACCACCACCTCCCCCCCCCCCCAGGGGGAAGGTCACACCACAATCTCTTCTCCTCCATTCTCCTCTTGGTATTTGGGGCATGCAGGCACACGTGCCCCACGTGCGTTTCAAGCCTCTAGGTCTGAGGCTCAACCCATGTTCAGCCATGTGGGAGTCCAACAACATAACCATTATGCTATCTGCTAGTCTCAAAGTTTTTGTTCTTTCTTCCATGAGTATGGGGGAGGGGAGAACCCCCAAAAAGGTCTTCACACTGTGATCCACTCCCAGCCTTAGCTAGCCCTAGATTGTGCACACAGACACCCAGTGTGTCCAGAAAGATCTTCAGACATGAACCTGTAACATGTAGGCCAGCCTCACTGAGTGTTGTGCTACTCATTGTGTGCCAAGTAACTGTTACACAAGTAAAACATAATATATTTTTCTTTAAAAATTTAGAGCATAGAGCTAGCAGGTAGCATGATAGTTAAGGCACTGGATTCCCACATAGCTGACTGTGGTCCGAATCCTAGACCTGGTGGTTTGCTTTCTCACTTTCTCTCTCTCTCTCTCTTGTGAGCACATGCCCTATAGCAAATTTAAAAAACAATAATAAATAAAATTATATGAATAATTTGTTTTAAAAAATTAAGAACATCACACAAGTCCTCACTATAGGGCATGTGCACTCACTAGAGAGACAGAGAGACAGAAAGGGAGAAATCACCCCCCAGGGGGATGGCCACACCAGAATCCCTTCTCCTCCATTCTCCTCTTGGGACTTTGGGCACACATGCACATGTATCCAGTATGAGTTTTAAGCCACTGGGTTCAGGACTCGAACCATGGTTGACTATGTGGGAGTCCAGCGATGTAACCATTATGCCATCTTCTGGTCCCATATTTAGTCATCTATATATATATATATAGACAGAGAGAGAGAGAGAGAGTAATTTTTGCTATTGGGTGCATGTGCTCACTGGAGAGATAGAGACAGAGAGACAGAAAGCAAGAAATTACCCTCTAGAGAGGATGGCTGCATCGCAATCCCTTCTCTTCCACTCTCCTCTCAGGATCTTGGGTACACACGCACATGCTCAGAGTGAATTTCAAGCTGCCACATCCAGGACTTGAATCGCAGTCAACTCCATAGGAGTCCAGTGACGTAACCATTACGTCATCTGCTGATCCCACATTTAGCCATTCTTAAAGAATTTTTTTTTTTTTTAAATTGTGGCAAGGGCTAGCCCTCTGACCTAGTGGTTAAGGAATTCAGATCCCAGGACCAGCAGATGGCATAATGTTTATGTCGCTGGACTCCCACATAGTTGACTGTTGTTCGAGTCCCAGACCCGGCAGCTTGAAACTCATGCCAGGCATGTGTGCGTGTGTGCCCAAGATCCTGAGAGGAGAATGGAGGAGAAGGGACTGTGGTATGACCACCCCCTCCGGGGGGTGATTTCTTGCTTTCTGTCTCTCTTGCTAGTGAATGCACCCTACGGCAACAATCCTTCTCAAAAAAAAAAAAAAAAATGACAAAGAAGAAGTCAGATCCCACTTGGTTGATTGGTTGATTGTAGTTCAAATCCTGGCCCTGGAAACATGAAAAACACTCCAGGCATGTGTGTGTGTGTGCCAAAATCCTGACAGGATGGAGAGATGAAGGAGAAGGGATTGTGGAATGACCTCACCTTATTGGCAGGGCAAGTGCTTTCTCTCTCTCCCTCTCTTTCTGTCTCCAGTGGTAAGCACACATGGCCTCTGGCAAATTAAAAAAAAATCTGGCAAGAATGCTAACAAGTCTGCTAACCTTTTTCACTTTCCCTGGTGTCACTCTGAGCACTTTAGTGCAAAGAGACAAGTTGAAGTAAGAAAAAAAAATAAATTTCCATGCAGATTGAGAGATGCCTGATCCCCAGACAACCATCTTGTGAGTGTAAATTAACAGTGATGTTCAGTGAAACTTCCTGTGATAATGGAAATGTTCTATATCTGTACTGTCCAAGAGGTAGCTACTAGCCACATGTAACTAGAGCACTTGAAAAATGGCCAGAGCAACTGAGAAAGTGGAGGGGTTTTGTTGTCGTTTTATTGCCAAAGGGTGCATGTACGAGAGACAGAGAGAGAGAGAGAGAGAGAGAGAGAGAGAGAGAGAGAGAGAGAGAGAGAATCTACTCCAAGGGGCATGGTCCATTGGTCCTGCAATCCCCTTTTTCCACTTCTCCAGCCCATCAGGATTTGGGGCACACACACACACATGACGGGTATGTTTTTCAAGCCATCAGGGCTAGAACTTGAAGTATGATCAGCCATGTGGGGTACAGTTCCCTTAACTACTGTGCTATGGGGACAGTCCTGGAATTCTTTTTAAAATTTTTTTTCTTTTTAGGTTTTTGTCATAGGCACATGCGCTGGCCAGAGAGAGACAGAAACAGAGAGAAGGAAGGTGAGAAATCACCCCCCCCACACACCCCAGGAGGGATGGCCATGCCATAATCTCTTCTCAATTCTCCTCTTGGGATTTTGGGCAAGCATGCCCACACACCTGGCATGAGTTTCAAGCCACTGGGTCTGGGCCTTGAACCATGGTTGACAATGTGGGAGTCCATTGCCTTAACCACCACCCTTCCTGCTGGCCACAATGATCTTTTTATTTATTAATGATAGAACATGTGCACATGCATGAGAGAGAGGAACACCCTCCTCAGGGTCTAGTCACGTTGTGATCACCTTCCTCTAGTCCTCCGGCCTGTCAGATCTTGGACACTCATGGACATTCAGGATGTGTTTCAAGATGACTAGGTGGGGATTCAAACCATAGTCACCTTGTGGGATCCAGCTTTTCTTGGGAAGCACATTACTGCTGTACCACGAAGCTGGCCCTGGAATTTTCATTTAATTTAAATTTGGTTACCTGTAGCTAGTGGCTACTGCATTGTGTGGTTCAAGACTCTAGCGTATGCGATATAAAAAGCCACAATCTCTTTATAAGGTACATCATCAGGAACTGTAAAACAATTGCATCCACCCTCTAGAGGTCAACAGATGATGCTAAGATCTTGTCTTGGTCCTCTGACATATCTTTCTTTTCTTTTGGGATTAGATATCCTTGTTCCTGGCCTCTACATGGGTTAAACGATGCATAATCATACAGAAAATACAAGGTTGCTCGAAAGTTTAGCTTTCCGGGAAGATGGCATAATGTTTATGTCGCTGGACTCCCACATAGTTGACCGTTGTTCGAGTCCCAGACCCGGCAGCTTGAAACTCATGCCAGGCATGTGTGCGTGCGTGCCCAAGATCCTGAGAGGAGAATGGAGGAGAAGGGACTGTGGTATGGCCATCCCCCCTGGGGGGCGATTTCTTGCTTTCTGTCTCTCTTAGCTTTCTGGGAAGTAACTCTACTCAAACCAAACCATGTACGAACTCATTTCTAATCCCAATACCCTCACTTGACATTTAATGAACTAAAGGCTTGAAGGATGACTGAAGTCATACACAAATTCAACAGAAGAGTGTCAACATCTTACAAAAAATGGTCTTGGCTGAGAGCCAGCATTGTTCGGTTAGCTGGATTGTGTGTCAAAAATGGGGTTCAGACCCAGAGAGAACTGATCTACTTTCTTGTTTTCCTTAAATGCCTCTGGGGCTCCTCAATCCCCATCCAGATCTCCTTTATCATCCAGATGGTTCCTGACTGTCCCACATAGTCTGCTAAATCTATGGCTTACATAGATAGGCACATGGTTATGCAATTTGCTCCCAGAGAGGCTCCAGAATGTCCAGATCTAGTGGCCAGTTGATCTTCCCTGGCAGCATCAGGAAGATATGACAGCACATGTGGGCTGAAGAAATACCCAGTCTGCCCCTGGGAGAACAGCGAGGGGCTCAAAGGCACACTCTTAATATAGATAATAATAAGATAACATGGAAAATATGTTAGCTATTCTTGTTTAGCAACTTTTTCACATGGGCTCTGATTTATGAAAGTATACCTATCCTCTGTCTTGCACCCCCTTACACCATTTCCTGCTCTTTAATGTTTACTTTCTCTGATCTCTGCTTAGTCCTTTTCTCCTTCTGCCTCTGGCATTTTCCACTGCTGATCCCCTTTCTTCTTTTCCTGGGGCCAGTCTTCTAAGATCCTTCAACAAGGTCACGCACTGGGTTAATCTATATATGGTATCAGGCCGTTAAGATATAAATTAAAGAAAAAGGAGGCTTAAACACAGTTCTGTTTTACTTGTGATTGTGGTTTGGTGTACCACAGGACTACTACCTACCCTGAGACTTTCACATCTAAACTTAAAAAAAAAAAGTCCCTCTTCCTGCTTACAGGAGTAATACATGTTTTTAAAACAAAACTGTAAAGTACAGAAAAAAATTTAAAAAGGCTTACAACCACCCAATGAAAAACCAGTTAATATTTTGGTATTTTTATCCAGCATATTTTTTTTCCTTCTGCATGGATTTTTAAAAATCATTGTTGTAATCACGTTGTACATAAAATGTGGTAATCTTGCCCCCTCCCACTTAACATGTAAGCATTATTTTCCTTTTTTTTTTTTTTTTTTTTTTTTGGAGAGGTTTCTGCTATACGGCACGTGCGGTAGCCAGAAAGACAGAGAGAGACAGAGAGACAGAAAGGAAGAAATCACCCCCTAGGGGGGATGGCCACGCTGCAATCCCTTCTCTTCCATTCTCCTCTCGGGATCATGAGCACGCACGCACACGCGCCTGGCATGAGTTTGAACCACTGGGTCCGGGACTCGAACCGCTGTTGACTACATGGGAGTTCAGCGACATAGCCATTAAGCTAACTGCTGGCCCCATATAAGCATATTTTCAAGTGAATATACAGGTTCATAAATATAATTTCAGTGCCTTTATAATAGTCTGTGAGGTGGATGTACCACAATTTAATTATTTCTGTGGTACTTTCTGTTAGCCATTTGTCTTGAAGTGGTATTAAAATGATTTACCCAAGAATTAATGACCAAGGATTGGCCAGCTGGTGGCATGCTGGTTAAGGCCAGCTGGATCCCACATGCCTGACAGCACAGATAGACTCCCAGACCTGACAACCTGAAAAACATGCTGGGCACATGTGCATGTTTCTCCAAAATCCTAAGAAGAGAAGGAGGAGAAGAAATTGTAGTGTGACCATCCCCCCAGGGGTGCTTCCTCACGTTCTCTCCCGTTCTCTTTCTTTCAATCTTTTTCTCTGTGCCTCTCTGCAGTGAGTGCACACAACCTATAACAAAGTTTTAAAAATTATTAAATGACCAAGGATCTATGTCAAGCACATACAGATTTTTTCCAAAATAGTAATTGCCCATGTAAAACAGGAAAATGAGGGAACAGCAGGTGGCGTGGTGGTTAAGGGGCTGACACTCCCCTATGGTCGACTATGGTTCAAGTCCTGGACCTGGTAGTTTGCTTTCTCACTTTCTCTCTCTTTCTGTATCTCTCTCTGGTCAAATTAAAATAAATGAATAAATAAATAAAAATTAAATAATTATTTTAAAACCCTAGGGAAATGATAGTTCAATGAAAGATGCAGTTTTTCAATGAATGGTAGATTTCTTTCTCCATAAAGTTTATAAGAGTATATTAATGAATCGTTTAAAATTTTTTGTATAGGGTGTGTGTACTTATCAGAGAAAGACAGAGGAAGCAGGAGAGACCACATAGCAATCTCTTCTCCTTTTTTCCCCTCTCTGGGTTATGGGCATGCATGCACATGTGCCCAATATGTTTTTTAATTGACCTGGGTCCAGGATTCAAACTGTGCAGTGGGCTGCCTTTATCACCACACCATCTTGCTAGCCTTAATGAATCTTTTAGTAGCATCAGGATCTGCCTCTCCACAACGGCAGCCTTATGTAGCACGCACACACACACACACACACATAAAGTACTTTGGAATCATGGTTCAACTCTGTAGCATAGAGGTTAAAGTGCTGTGTATTGGGAGTCAGATCCCACATGGCCAGTCACTGTTCAATTCCCAGCCCCAGTGACTTGAAAACCATGCTGGGAGCATGTGCATGCATGCCTCAAATCCTGATAAGCTGGACAAGTGGAGATAAAGTATCATGTCATGACCACACCCCATGGAGCGGGTTCTTTCTCTTTTTCTCTCTTTAGTGAGGGTGTGTGCCCTCTGGCAATTCAAAAAATGTTTAAAAATCCTTTGAATCAGAACTAGCAGATGGCATAATGGTTATGTTGCTGGATTCCCACGTAGTTGACTGCAGTTCGAATCCCAGACCCGGCTACTTGAAACTCATGCCAGGTACGCGTGTGTGCATGCCCAAAATCTCAAGAGGAGTATGGAGTAGAAGGGATTGTGGTGTAGCTATCCCTCTGGGGGGTGATGTCTTGCTTTCTGTCTTTCTGTCTCTGTATGTCTCTTCAGTGAGCACACACACCTTACAGCAAAAGTATCTCTCTCAGAAAAAAAAAATCCTTTGAATCAAATGTCCTTTCCTTTATTCAATAAATATTGAGTGTCCATTATGTGCAAGGGACTACAAATCCACTAATAATAAAAACAAAGTGCTTGCCTTCATGGAGCATGTAGTTTAGTGGAGTTCATAGGCAATCAAATAAGCAATTATATACAGTATGATAAATATTAAAATAGGGAAAGTATGGGGGGATGTATAAGTGTATAAAAGGAGGGTATCTAATTGAACTTGGGAATCAGGAAGGCTTACTGGAGGAACTGGCATCTAAGCTTGGGTGTGAAGAATGAACAGAAGTTAGCAAACTGAAGAAAGAAAGGGGACTAGAGGAGAGACTATATGTTCTGAACGGGGGAACAGCAAGTATAAAGTCTCATCAGCATAAGAGAGACAGACTCTTGTTTATCTGAAGATTTCTGTATTTTTATTCTTTTTACTTATATTTATATTATTTATTTTTTTACTATAGGTTGTGTGCACTCACTTGAGAGAGAAAGGAAAAGAGAGAGAGAGAAAATGAGAAAGCACCCCCCAGGGGCGATGGCCATGGCACAATTTCTTCTCTGTTTTCCTCTTAGGATTTTGGGTATGCACATACATGTGCCTGGTGTGCTTTCCTTGTTTTCTTTTTTTCAGTGTTTGCTATAGAGCATGTGTGCTTGCTTGAGAGAGACAGAGTGAGAAAGAGAGAGAAGAAAAGTGAGAAATCACCCCCCCAGGTGCAGTCACACCTCAATTCCTTATTCCTTCTCCTCTTGGAATTTTGGGCACACATGTACATGTACCTGGTGTATCTTCCAAGCAGCCAGGTCCAGAATTTGAACTGCACACTCGGCCATGTGGGATCAGCCACCTTAACCACCATGCCACCAGCTGACCCCATGAAGACGTCTTTATTTTGCCTTCAATTTTTTTTTTTTTTTGGAGAGGTTTTTGCTATAGGGCATGTGTACTTGCTGGAGAGACAAAGAGAAACAGAGAGAAAGAAACTGAGAAATCACCCTCCAGGGGGGATGGCCATGCCGCAATCCCTTCTCCTCCATTCTCCTCTTGGAATCTTGGGCACACACGCGCTTAGCATGAGTTTAAGCCACCGGGTCCAGGACTCAAACTGTGGTTGACTATATAGCAGTCCAGCGACATAGCCATTATACCAACTGCTGGACCCAACCTTAAATTTTTTTCTGAAGGCCAGTAGGCAGCATGGTGGTTGAGGCGCTGGACTCCCACAACGGTTTGAATCCAGGACCTGGTGGCTTGCTTTCTCACTTTCTCTCTCTGTCTCTTTCTGGTAAGTACACATATCCTGTAGAAATTAAAAAAATAATACTGATAAATAAAATTGTATATATATATATATATATATATATATATATATATATATATGCGTGTGTGTGTGTGTATACATATATATTTTTCCAGAGAGTGTGTGTGCTGAAAGAAGAGAGAGGGAGAGAGAGAGTGAGAGAGAGAGAGAGAGAGAGAGAGAGAGAGAGAGAGAGAGACAGGATCCCCTAGTGGGACATGGTCACACCACAAATCCTTTCCTCCATTCTCCTTCCCATCAGGATTTTGGCCACACATACATACATGCCCAGAGTGTTTTTCAAGCCACCAGGACTGAGATTTGAATTGCAGTCAGCCATGTGGGATCTGGCTCTCAATGCATAGTGCTTAATCAATTTAATACAGGCCTGGTCCTCATTTTTATTTTTAAAAGTTTATTTATTTTGAGAGACACAGAGAGAGAGAAGCACCCTCGATAGGATCTTCACACCATGACCCTCTCCTGAGCCTTGCAACCACCCAGGATCACGGTCTTATAGGTGCTCCCAGAGTGTTGAGGTAGACCCAGGACACAAACCCAGAGCTTTCCCATGTGGTCTCCGGCATCATGCTGCAGTGCTCCTATGGCCTACACAACCACAACTGGGCCTTGCCTTCATTGTTAAAGGATATTCTTACTGAATATAGAATTCTGAGTTGACAGTGTTTTTTTTTTTCTCAGCAATTTAAAGATGTTTTTCTACTGTCTTCTAGTCTCCATCGTTCCTGAGGAGAAATGCATAGTAATTTGAATCATTTCATTACGTGTAATAGTCTTTTCTGACTGATCCCAAGATTTTCTCTTCATCTTTGGTTCTCAATAATTGGACTATGATACAAATAGGTGCGGTTTTTCTTCATGTTCATTCTGTTTGAGTTTTGCTGGGCTTGAATCTGTAAACGTATGTCTTTTGCCCCATTCAGGAACTCTTCCACCATTATTTTTTCAAATGGTATTTCTGCCTTGTTCTCTCTTCCTCCTCCTCTGAGACTACAGTCAAATGTATTTTATATTTTTTTAAATTCCCATAGGTCATGTGTGCTTGCTAGAGAGAGAAAAGGGAAAGACAGAAAGGGAGAGAGAGAAAGCACCACCCAATGCGGTGTGCTCAGGCCATCATCCTTTCTCCTCCATTTCTTTATCCTGTTGGGGTTTGGGGCATACATGCACACACTCTCAGCATATTTTCCAAGCTGTCAGAGTTGGTACTCAATCCACAATTGGTAGGGACCAGCAGTTGGCACAATGGCTATACCGCTGGATTCCCATGTAGCCAACCGCGGTTCGAGTCCCGGACCCAATGGCTTAAACTCATGCTGGGCGCATGTGCTTGCATGTCCAAGATCCTGAGAGGAGAATGGAGGAGAAGGGATTGTGATGTGGCCATCCCCCCGGGTAGTAATTTCTCACTTTCTGTCTCTCTTGTCTCTCTCTGTCTTTCTGGCGAGTGCATGTGCCCTACGGCAAAAACCTTTCCAACCCCCCCCCCCAAAAAAAAAAAAAACAAACCCGAAAACCACAATTAACCATGTAGGATCTGGTTACCTTAATCACTAGGCTATGAGCCTAGCCCAATTACACATATTGTATACCTCTGATATTGTCCTATGGGCCTGAGAGGCTTTGTTTATTTTCTTTTCTTTTTAAAATATTTATTCTTTTTTTTCTTTTGAGAGGTTTTTGCTATAGGGTGTGTGCGCTCACCAGAAAGACAGAGAGAGACAGAAAGACAGAAAATGAGAAATCAGCCCCCCAGGGGGGATGGCCACGCCACAATCCCTTCTCCTCCTTTCTCCTCTCAGGATCTTGGGCACGCATGCACACGCGCCCTGCATGAGTTTAAGCCACCTGGTCTGGGACTCAAACTGCGGTTGACTACATGGGAGTTCAGCGACATAGCCATTACGCTAACTGCTGGTCCCAAAATATTTATTCTTTACATTGAATCACTGTACATTTTTACAGTGTATAACATGGTTTTCCCCAGCATGAATACAGTGCATATTAGTCAAGACAAAAACATTATCCATATACATTGTTCCTTTTTTTTTTTTTGAGAGACTTTTGCTATAGAGCACATGAGCTTGCTGGAGAGACAGAGACAGAAAGTGAAAAATCACCTACCCCCCAGGGGGATGGCCATGCCGCAATTCCTTTCCTCCATTCCCCTCTCAGGATCTTGGGATCTTGGGCATGCATGCACACACACCAGGCATGTGTCACCCAGTCCTGGATTCCAACCGCGGTTGACTATGTGGGAGTCTAGCGACGTAACCATTACGCCATCTGCTGGTCTCTACCATATACATTATTCTCTCCCTTCTTTAGATTGAGTACTTTTTATCACATCTTCAACTTCACTGACCCTTATGTTACTTTATTCTGCTATGAAGTCTGTCCAGTTGATTTTCATTTTGAATATTGTATTTTTTCAAATCACATATTCTCACTCATATATGGAAACTAAAAAACTTGTTCTCATAAACGTAAAGAGTAGAGGGACCAGCAGTTGGCGTCATGGCTATGTCGCTGAACTCCCATGTAGTCTACCACAGTTCGAGTCCTGGACCCGGTGGCTTAAACTCAAGCTGGGCGTGTGTGCATGAGTGCCCAAGATCTTGAGAGGAGAATGGAGGAGAAGGGATGGCGGCGTGACCACTCCCTCTGGGGGGTGATTTCTCGCTTTCTGTCTCTCTGTCTCTCTCTGTCTTTCTGGGGAGCGCATGCGCCCTATAGCAAAAAACTCTCAAAAAAAAAAAAGAAAGAAAGAAAGAAAGAAAAAGAAAAAGAAAATTAAAGAGTAGAATATTGATTACTAGAGGCTGGGAAGGGTAGGGGGGAAGAGGTAGATGTTGGTTAATGCAAGTGGTCCCCAGCCTTTCAACACTAGGGACTAGTTTCATGGAAGACAATTTTTCCAGGGACAGTGGGGAGTGGGGAGGATGGTTTTGGGATGATTCAAGTGCATTACATTTATTGTGCACTCTATTTCTGTTATTATTACATTGTAATATATAATAAAATAATTATACAACTCATCATAATGTAGTATTTGGAGCTGCTCCCCAGGGTTGGCATCACCAACTCAGCTCCACCTCAGATCATCAGGCATTAGATTCTCATAAGAAGTGTGTAACCTAGATCACTCGCATGCACAGTTCACTACAGGGTTCACACCCCTATGAGAATCTAATGCCACCATTGATCTGAGAGGAAGTGGAGCTCAGGCAGTAATGCCTGAATGATAGAGAGTGGCTGTAAATGCAGGTGAAGCTTTGCTTGCTCGCCTGTTCACCTTCTGCTGTGTGGACCAGGACCAGTCTGTGTCCAAGGTATTGGGGACCCCTGGCTTAATGGATAGAAAAGTACAGTTAGATAAGAAGAGTAAGTTTGGGCCATCAGGTGGCATAGTGGTTAAGGTGCTGGACTCCCACATGGTCGACCACGGTTAGAATCCTGGACCTGGTAGCTTGAAACTTATGCTGGATGTGTGTGCGTGCGTGCCCAAGATCCCGAGAGGAGAATAGAGAAGGGATTTTGGCATGGCCGTACCCCTGGAGGGTGATTTTTCACTTTCTCTCTCTGTTTCTCTGGTGAGCGCATGTACCCTATAACAAAAATCTCTCAATACCCCCACCCCCCAAAAAACCCCTCTCTCTCTCAAAAAAAAAAAAAAAAAAAGAGTAAGTTCTAGTGTTACATAGCACAGTAGGGTAATAATAATTAAGAATAATTTACTGTATATTTCAAAATAGCCAAAAGAAGGGTAAGTAGGTGGTATGGTGGTTAAGGCACTGGACACCCACATGGTCAACACAATTTGAGTCCCAGACCCTGCAACTTGAAAAAATATGCTGGGGACCAGCAGATGGCATAATGGTTACATCACTGGACTCTCACATAGGTAACCATGGCTCAAGTCTTGGACCTGGACCTGATGGTTTACAACTCATGCTGGGTGTGTGTGTATATGCCCCAAATCTCAAGACTGGAGGAGAAGGGATTGTGGCATGGCCATCCCCCCAGAGGTGATTTCTTGCTTTCTGTCTCTTTGTCTCTTTATGTCTCTCTGGTGAACACACACTCCCTATAGCAAAAATCTCTCTCAAAAAATGCTGTGGGGGCTGGCAGGTGGTGTGGTGGTTAAGGTGCTGGACTCTCATGTGGCTGACTGTGGTTCGAATCGTGGACCTGGTGACTTGCTTTCTCATTTTCCCTTTCTTTCCCTCTGTCTCTCTCTGGTGAGTGTGCAAGCCCTATAGAAATTAAATAATAATAATAATTAAAAAGAATTATTTTATTTAATTTTACTAATTTTTTCAGAGAAATTTTTGCTACAGGGCATGTACACTTACTGGAGAGGCAGAGAGAAACAGAGAGACAGAAATTGAGAAATCAACCTCCCCAAGTGGGGGGCATAGCCATGCCACAATCCCTTCTCTATTCTCTTGTTGGGATTTTGGGCACACATGCACGTGTCCCCAGTATGAGTTTTAAGCTTCTAGGTTGAGGACTTGAACCATGGTCAACTACGTGGAAGACCATTATGCCATCTGCTGGTCTCTTATTATTATTTTTTAATTTGCTATAGGGCATGTGTACTCACCAGAGAGAGACAGAGGAGGAGGAAGAGAGAGGAGAGAGAGAGAGAGAGAGAGAGAGAGAGAGAGAGAGAGAGAGAGAGAAAAGCCACCAGGTCTGAGACTCAAAATGCAGTTGGTCATGTGAAAGTCCAGCACCTTAACCACCATGCCACCAGCTGGCTCAAAGTCAATAATTCTTAAGAAGGAAAAAAAAAAAGCATGCCAGGCATGAGTGTGTGCATGCTCAAAATTCTGAGAGGAGAATGGAGGAAAAGGGAATGTAGTGTGGCCAACCCCCTGAGGAGTGATTTCTCACTTTCTCTCTCTTTGTCTCTCTGGTGAGTGCATGCACCCTACAGCAAAAATCTTTTTTAAAAAGTTTGTTTATTTATTTTACATGACAGAGAACAAGTGTGTGTGCATGAGAGAGAGAGAAAGAGAGAGAGAGAGAGAGAGAGAGAGAGAGAAAACTACCTTTGATGGGGTCTTGTCACACCACAATCCCCCTTCCTGTGTCCTCCGGCTCATCAGGATTCTGAGCATGCATGCACACAGTGTGCTTTTCAGTCAATCCAGGGATCTGAACCTGCAGTGGGTCACGTGGCCTTCAGTACTGCAGTTCAGGTAGCTACAGACTGTGCCACCAGGCTGGACCAAAAAAAAATTTTTTTTTGAATGTTCCCAAAACAAAATAATGATAAATGAGCTGACAGACATAATTACTCTGATTTGATCATTACATATTGTACCCACATATTGCAAAAACATACCGTGCCCCATAAATATGTACAATTATTATATGTCAGTTAAAAATAATAAAGGGGAGGGACCAGCAGTTGGTGTAATGGCTATGTTGCTGGTCTCCCATGCTTTTGAAAAAGAATGGATAGAATGTGCACATGGAATGGGCAGTTTCCGGGCAGAGAAAGAGTGGAAGCTAAAATTCAATGATTTCATAGAATGTATGGTTTCGCAAAAGACCATGAAACACATGAGTGCCATCAGGACACAGCAGGGAAAGCTAATAAAGAAAAAAAAGTACACCCTTTCACTTTACCACTCTGGCCAGGGGGAGCCTAGGTCCTGAGCAGAGCAGCTGCTGAAGGCTGGAGGCTGATTTTCATATTCACTAATCTCCACTAGAAACGCTGTTCCTTGGGACCAGCAGTTGGCGTAATGGCTCCCATGTAGTTGGCCATGGTTCAAGTTCCAGACCCGGTGGCTTAAACTCATGCTGGGCGTGTGTGCATGCGTGCCCAAGATCCCAAGAGGAGAATGGAGGAGAAGGGATTGTGGTATGGCCATCTCCCCTAGGGGGTGATTTCTTGCTTTCTGTCTCTCTGTCTCTCTCTGTCTTTCTGGGAGCGCACGCACCCTATAGCAAAAAAAAAAAAAAAAAAAAAGATTGTTCCTTGAAACCTCTTTGTCAAAGTATAAACATAAAGGATTGCTTTATCCTAAATGATAATAATAATAATATAATAATAAAAATAAAAATAAAGGGGAGGCAGCAGATGGTTACATTGCTGGACTCCCACTGACCTGGACCCAGTGGCTTGAAAATCACACCAGGCACGTGTCTGTGTACCCAAGATCCCAGGGGGAGAATAGAGGAGAAGGGATTGTGGCATGGCCATCCCCTCAGGAAGTTATTTCTCATTTTCTTTCTCACTGTCTCTGTCTCTCCAGAAAGTGCATGTGCCCCAAAGCAAAAACCTCTCAATAAATAAATAAATAAATAGGCCATATGGTGGTCAGTGGTAATACAATGCTCTGCCAGGTGGACCCACGTGGGAGGGTTCTAGGTTTGCATCTGGAGATATCCCTCAGAACATTGGGTATGTGTGTATGTCCATGATCTGGGGCTGGCTGAGGCTGGAGGTGGACCCTGTTGTGGATGCTCTTCCTCTCTGTCTATTTCTCTTGCTCATGCAAGAGAGAAAGAAAATTATTTAAAAAAATTAAAAAATAGGGACCAGCAGATGGTGTAATGGTTACGTTGCTGGACTCTCACTTGGTCTACTGCAGTTCAAGTACCGAATCCAGCCACTGAAACTCATGCCGGGTGCATGTGCATGCATGCCCAAAATCCCAAGAGGAGAATGGAGGAGACGGGATTGTAGCATGGCCATCCCCCCAGGAGGTGATTTCTCAATTTCTGTCTCACTGTCTCTCTGGCCAGTACATATGCCCTATACCAAAAAATCTCTCTCTTAAAAGAAAAAAAAAAGGGAAATTCATCCTATCTTGATCTTTTTATTCCATGTTCCAACTGCCCTCTAAAATTTGCCTGCTTCTGTTCATTCTCTGGAACTTTCAGCTAGGGGGTGTGTGCGTATACGTGTATGTGTGTGTATTTGTCCAGAGTTTATAGATGGTATTTATTAAGAATTTTCCCCATTATACTAAGAATGAAAACTTCATTTTTTGGGGGGAGGGGACCATAGCCCTCAACTCGTCTCTTTTTCATCTTAATGTTTCTCTATATCATCACTCATATTCTCTTGCTTCAGAGGAAAAAGCTGGCTTGTCTACTCTCCCAATCCTTTTCTCTTCACCTTCTTCGTGTAGCAGGAACTACAATTCACCCACCCATCCACTCATTTGTCCAACAACTATGTATTGAGCCAGACACTGTGCTAGGTGTTAGGGGTAATAAGAGTAAGCAAAAATAAAGCCTACCTCACTCTATTTTAGGTCATCAAATATCTTATTTATTTTATTTTTTTCTCTTTGTTTATTATAGAGCATGTGCACACAAGCATGAGAGTGTGCGTGAAAGAGAGGAGTACTCTCTTGGGTCTTTCAGCACTCCAGCCTGTAGGATCCTGGTCACTTCTTTTTGTGCCCAGCTTGTTTCAGGCTGATTGGACTGAGGTTTTGAACTGCTATGGAACCAGCTTCTCTCTTTTTTTTTTTTTTTCCTGGAGAGGTTTTTGCTGTACGGCGCATGCTCGCCAGACCAGATAGAGACAGAGAGACAGAAAGTGAGAAATCACCCCCCAGGAGGGATGGCCATGGCGCAATCCCTTCTCCTCCATTCTCCTCTTGGGATCTTGAGCACGCACGCACACGTGCCCGGCATGAGTTTTAAGCCACCGATCTGGGATGCAAACCGCGGTCAACTACATGGGAGTCCAGCGACATAGCCATTATGCTAACTGCTGGTCCCAGAACCAGCTTCTCTTGAGCAGCACATTATTGTTACACCATGGAGCTGGCCCCAATGTCTGGCTTCCTACTCATTAGATAAAATAACCTTTTCTCAGTTTTATCTTTTTTTCTTTTTAAAAATTTACCAGAGAGTGTGTGCATGTGCATGTGCATGTGCAAAAGAGAGAGGGAGAGAAAGAAGAAAAGTGAGAAAGCACTGTCCCCTAGAATGATCACGCTATAATCCCTTTGCCTGCATTTCTTCTTTTGGGATTTTGTGCATGCACACACACATGCCCAGCATGTTTTTTCAAGCCACTGGGTCTGGGACTTGAATTGCACAGTCGACAAAGTGGGATCCACTCTTCTTAACTACCACACACCAGCTGGTCCAAGCCTTACCTTCTTTATTCTTTTTGTTTGTTTATTTCTTCTATGAGCAAGAGAGAATGAGAAAGGGACAGGGAGAGAGAGACAGCACCCCCAACAGGGTCTTCACACCATGCTCCACTGCAAGACTCAGCCAGCCCTGGACCTTGGTCATATGGGTGACTGGCATACTAAAGGAGGTCTCTAAATGCGAATCTGAACCCTTCAATGTTGGGCACCTTGGTAGAGCATTATGTTTTTTGTTTGTTTGTTTTGGGGGGAGAGGTTTTTGCTATAGGGTGTGTGTGCTCACCTGACAGACAGAGACAGAGAGACAGAAAGTGAGAAATCACCCCCCAGGGGGAATGGCCATGCTGCAATCCCTTCTCCTCCATTCTCCTCTTGGGATTTTGGGCATGCACGCACATGCACCCGGCGTGAGTTTTAAGCCACCGGGTCCGGGATGCGAACCGCAATTGACTACATGGGAGTCCAGCAACATAGCCATTACGCTAACTGCTGGTCCCAATGTTTTACTACTGCACCACTGTGTGGTCTCTTAGTCTTATCCTCTTCAATGTCCATTGAAGATAATGTCTTATCCTCTATCTTCCATTCACTCTGGTGACTAGCCTCTCCTTAAAACTCTCTCTTTTCCCTTCTAGTTCTCCCACCTCACCGATTTCTTCTTTCGCTTTGCAAGTAAAGGAATTCTCAGAGACTTTGTCCTTGGCTCCTTTCTTCTCTTGTCTTTGGCAGTCTTATGTAATCTGTTTCAATGGCCATTTCCATGCTCAAGACTCCCAAACCTCTGTCTTTAGCACTGGCCTCTCTTTTGAAGGTAAGACTTGATTTTCAGATGTTTGTCTCTCACTGGTTGTCTATTAATCATGATAAGCTCAAAATCCAACTCATTATCATGCCTCTGAACCTGCTCTTCCTCTTGTATTTCCAATTTCAGTTAATTCCCGAGATAGGAAGCATAGAGTTAAATAAGAGCTGCATCAAGGCTGTTGGAAAGGGGATTCTTGCACTGGGGAGAAAGTTTGGTGATAGGGGAAGTTCTAAAGTCTCTTGCAATTCTGTAATTCTTTTTTCTTTTCCTTCCTTCCTTCCTTCCTTCCTTCCTTCCTTCCTTCCTTCCTTCCTTCCTTCCTTCCTTTCTTTCTTTCTTTTTTTTTTTTTAGAGGTTTTTGCTATAGGGTGTGTGAGCTCGCCAGAAAGACAGAGAAAGATAGAGACAGAAAGTGAGAAATCATACCCCAGGGGGGATGGCCACGCCGCAATCCCTTCTCCTCCATTCTCCTCTCAGGATCTTGGGCATGCATGCACACGTGCCCAGCATGAGTTTAAGCTACCGGGTCTGGGACTCCAACCGGTCAACTAGGTGAGAGTCCAGCAACAAAGCCATTACGCCAACTACTGGTCCCACTTTCTTTTTTCCTTATTCTTTCTTTCTTTTCTTTCTTTCTTTTCTTTCTTTCTTTCTTTCTTTCTTTCTTTCTTTCTTTCTTTCTTTCTTTCTTTCTTTCTTTCTTTCTTTCTTTCTTTCCTTTCTTTCCTTTCTTTCCTTTCTTTCTTTCTTTCTTTCTTTCTTTCTTTCTTTCTTTCTTTCTTTCTCTCTTTCTCTCTTTCTCTCTTTCTCTCTTTCTCTCTTTCTTTCTTTCAATTTTTCTACAGGGCAAGTGTACTTGCCAGAGAGAGAGAGAGAGAGAGAGAGAGAGAGAGAGAGAGAGAGAGGAGAGATAAAACACTATGGGAGATGGCCATGCCACAATCTCTTTTTCTGTTTTTCCTTTTGGAATTTTGGGCACACACATACACACATGAAGTTTTTAGTTTTTTTTTTTTTTTTTTTTTTCCCTTTTTAAAAAAGTTTTTGCCATAGGGTGCATACAGTCATGGAGAGAGACAGAGAGAAGGAAAGTGAAAAATAACCCCCGGGGTATGGCAGCCCAACCAATTTTGTAAGATTCTATTATGTTTCCAGCACAATGGAATCCATCTCCTTTAAGGAACCCTCAGTCATATTGAGGGAGACAAAATGATTGTGTTAAGAACTGGTCCTGCGCTGGAATCCCATGTAGTCGATCGCGGTTCGCGTCCTGGACCCGGTGGCTTAAAACTCACGCTGGGCGCGAGTGCGTGCGTGCCCAAGATCATGAGAGGAGAACGGAGGAGAAGGGATTGTGGCGTGGCCATCCCCCCTGGGGGGTGATTTCTTGCTTTCTGTCTCTCTGTCTCTGTCTGTCTGGTGAGTGCACGCGCCCTATAGCAAACACCCCTCAAAAACAAACAAAACAAAACAAAAACAAACAAAAAGAACTGGTCCTGGTTGGGGCCAGCAGGTGGTGTGGTGGTTAAGGTGTTGGACTCCCACGTGGCTGACCACAATTTGAGTCCTGGACCTGGTGGCTTGCTTTCTCACTTTCCCTTTCTCTCTCTGCCTCTCTCTAGTCAAATTTAAAAGTAGTAATATCAAATAAAGTTAAATAAATAATTCTAAGGAAAAAAAAACCTGATCCTGGGGCTGTCATGTGGTATGGTGGTTAAGGTGCTGGACTCCCATGTGGCTGACCGCAGTTCGAGTCTCAGACTTGGTCACTTGCTTCTTCACTTTTCCACTCTCTGTCTCTGTCTTTCTCTGGTCAAATTAAAAATAAATAAATAAATAAAGTAAAATAAATACTTTTTAAAATCAAAAGAACTGATCTTGCCTTCAAATATAGCAAGAATTCAGAAAAAAGAGATAGTGTTCATTAAAGTAGTAATAGAAGACTTCATGAAGAAAAGAACCAGGCTATGCCCTCCAAAGGTAGATGTGTCTTCTATTTCATTTCTATTCCCATAGCACCATTCTCTGCACATTGTACAGATTCAATAAAGGCTTTTTGAATGATTTTGTAATATTCCTGTTTATTGAAGTAGGGGTTAACCAAGATTTGATCCAGTCTCTGATCTTTTCCAACCAATCATCCAACCAACAAATATTTACTGAGTGCCTGGTGTTTGCAGTACCCCATAACAGGAATTATAGGGGATGCAAGATGCAGGAGAAATATGTCTTAGTCCCTTCCCTTAGGGAGTTTGAAATATGGCTGGTAGGATGAGACATAGATGCACACAAGGTTAGCTAAAAATGTGAGTCAGAGCCTAGTGAACATCACAGACAATAAATATAAAAAAGTTTTAAAAGTACGGATTACTGTAGACTGGGTGGATATCAAGGCTTTATGCAGGAGGTGGGACCTGCACTGAGCTTTGAAGGATGGGCAGAAATTAAAAAGGCTTGAAGTTTTCACAGTTATTAAGAAAACAGAATTCAACACAAAAAGTTTCAGGTAAAAGAGCAGTCAGATGAAGAACAACATCTAGGCAGTAAGCAGCTTATAGCAGAATGTTACCAGGCAGTTGTTAGTTCTGGCACTTCCTGCCAGAATAACTTTTGTTTTTGTCTTTCTTTTTCTCTTTTCCTTTTTTTCTTTCTTTTTTTTAATTTTTTTTTTTTTATTTTTAGGTTTTTGCCATAGACAGAGAGAGAGGGAAAGTGAGAAATCACACCTCAGGGAGGACGATCACACTACATCCCTTTCTCCTCCCTTCTCCTCTTGGGATTTTGGGCATACACACGCATCCAGTGTGAGTTTCAAGCTGCTGGGTCTGGGACTCAAAACACAGTTGCCCATGTGGGAATCCGGTACCTTAACCACTATGCCACCTGCTGGCCCCTCCTTTTCTAATATCTCTTCCCTCTTCCTCCCTTTATGGTGACGTTTAGGGCTAAAAAATTTTTCTCTGAGAGGCACATTAAAAGCCTGGGCTCTGAATCCAGCAGGTGGCATGGTGGTTAAGGCACTGGAATCCCACATGGCCAGCTGCAGTTCACCCACTGACTTGAAACTCACACTGGGGGCATGTGTGTATGTGCCCAAAATTCCAAGAGGAGAGTGGAGGAGAATGCATTGTAGCGTGGTCATACCCCCGTGGGGTGATTTCTCACTTTCCTTTTCTCTGTATCTGCCTGTTTCTCTCCAGTGAGAGCATATGCCCTATGGCAAAACCTGAAAAAGAAACAAAACAAAACACCTTGGCTCTGGCCAGCTGGTGACATGATGGTTAAGTTAAGGTGGCTGACTCTGCTGTTTGAGTCCCGAACCTGGTGGCGTGGCTTGAAAGACATGCCAGATGTATGTGCACGTGTGCCCAAAATCCCAAAAAGGAGAGATGGGAAAGGGATTGTGATGTGACCATTCCCCATGGTGGTGGTGGTGTGTGTGTGTGTGGGGGGGATGCTTGCTTGTTTGCTTGCTTTCTGTCTCTCTCTCTCCATGTCTCTCTCTGGAGAGTGCACGTGCCCTCTAGTGAATGAAAAAAAAAAATCTGGACTCAAAAGCCAGACTGTCTGAGTTCAAACCTTGACTTTGCCACTTACTAGTTGTGTGATTTGGGTAAGTTGTTTAATTCATTTGTGCCTCATCAGTTCACTGCAGTCCCCCTGCCCCAACGCACATGTCCTACAGCAAATAAAAATAGCATCTATGTCATAGGATTGGTTTGAGGATTAGATGAATTAAAATACATACCAAGTGCTTAAAATGGTGCCTGTCACATAGTAAGTGTGCAATAAATATTACTTTTTTTTTTAAGAGTGAGATTTCTGCTATAGGGCCTGTGCATTTGCCAGAGAGACAGAGAGACAGAAAACAAGAAATCACCCCCTGGGGGATGGCCGAGCCACAATCCCTTCTCCATTTTCCTCTCAGAATTTGGGCATGCATGCACATGCACTTGGTATGAGTTTTAAGCTGCTGGGGTCTGGAACTTGAACCGCAGTCGACTATGTGGGAGTCCAGTGACAAAACCACTATGTCATCTGCTGATCCCATAATAAGTGTTAGCTTTTAATGAGGAAAGAAAGTTGGCTAATTATAACATTATTTTTCCAGATCTTACTGTCACTAGATAACTCTTCAATAGTTATACAATTAATGCCCACCTTTATGAAAGATGAAGATCTGGCTCTTGTCAGCTTTTTTTTTTTTTTTTTGAGAGGTTTTATGCTATAGGGCACGTGCACTCGCCAGACAGACAGAGAGAGACAGAGAGACAGAAAGCGAGAAATCACCCCCCAGGGGGGATGGTCACACCGCAATCCCTTCTCCTCCATTTTCCTCTCGGGATCTTGGGCATGCACGCACACGTGCCTAGCATGAGTTTAAGCCACCGGGTGCAGGACTCGAACCACGTTCGACTACATGGGAGTCCAGCGACAAAGCCATTACACCAATTACTGGTCCCTCTTTGATTTGCTATTTATTTGGGACAGGCTGAATAGAGAGTAGAAAGAAGTTCTTGTCAGTGTGGGTGTATAAAACACTCTCCAGATTGTGAAATCTCCTTTGGGAAAAGTGTAAGGGCAGGAAGAAGATGGATAGATGTCTGTATAGTATTGCTCACAGGCAGGACAATGAACTAATGAGATTCCTTCCAATTTAAGGATTCTAAATTGCTATTATTCATCCTGCTCCCCATTCTTGATTCCTTTTGGCAAAGAATTAATGTGGTCAACAAAACCCAATAAAGAGGAAAATGGACATGAAGTCCTAATATAACCTGTCTGCCAAGAGGATTTGCCTTGGCTACTGTGTGTGTGTGCGTGTGCGTGTGTGTGTGAGTGATAACTGGGGTACAGAAGATAACTGTGATTTGTCCAACATCACTTGAAAACTGTGAAGTCTGTGCCTCCCATGAAAAACAAAAAAGTGTGCATGTGTTTGTGTATGGGAGCCAGCTGGTCGGCTGCTAACAGCTGTTACGAAGTTATTGCTGCAAAGAATTGAATTTAGCCCACTACCCTCTACTTTTCTCCTATTAAACTTTCTTTTAAATAATTTTTTTTTTTTAAAAAAAGACAATTTGGGCCAGCAGCTGGTGTGGTAGCTAAGGCACTGGATTCTCATATAGCAGACCACAGTAGAAGTCCCAGACTCAGAGGTTTGAAAATCATGCAAGGCATGTGTGCGTGCTTGCCCCAAATCTCGAGAGAATTGAGAAGATATTGCAGTGTGGCCATTCCCCTGGGGAGGTGATTTCTCACTTTCCTTCTCTCTGTCTCTCTCCAGCAAGTGCACATGCTTTATGACAAAAATCTAAAACAAACAAAAAATTATGTATTATGTTACATATATTAATACAAATGGTATCATACTGCAATATTTTTGCCAGCTTTTAAAAAACATTTATTTCTAGATATTTTCTTTTCTCTTTTTAATATATTTTATATATTCGACCACTATATATCACTTCGCTTGTAAAGTGAATTTACCCAAAATGAGTGTGCTTCACACCAGTCCAGTTGAAAATACTATACACATTATCATCAACAGATAATAATCCATTTCTGTGTCCCATAACTGTCTTGCCTCTCTATTTTTCTCCTTAATTTCTTTCCTCACACTCTCCCCCTTCTCCCAACCTCTTCCCACACTGTCTCATTTCCATAACACTTTTCCATGCTTCTATATCCTTTAAGCCTTCAGTTTCTGGTGTAGAGTGTGGACAGTTGGAATGTATTCAGTGGAGACATGCAATGTCTCTTTTTCATAACCTGGTTTGCTTCACTTAGCAGTAAATCTTCCATATTCCTTCATTTTCTATCAAATTCCAGGATCTTGTTCTTTATGGCTGAGTAATATTCCATAAAGTCTATGTACCACACTTTTTCAATCCAGTTTTGCCAGAGCCAGCAGGTGGCGTGGTGGCTAAGGTGCTAGACTCCCACATGGCTGACACCGGTTCAAATCCTGGACCTGACAGCTTGAAAATCATGCTCGGGGGCATGTGCGTGCCCTAAATACTGAGAAGAGAATAGAGGAGAAGGAATTATAGCGAGGCTATCCCTCTTGGGAGGTGGCTTCTCACTTTCCCTCTTATTGTCTCTGTCTCCCTCCATTGAGTGCACGTACTCTATGACAAAAACCTTAAAAAAATATTTTTGCCAGAGGGCGCATGCACTTGCCAGAGAGAGACAGAACGAGAGACATAGAGGGAAAGTGAGAAACAACCTCCATGGGGGATGGTCATGCCACAATCCCTTCTCCTCCACTTCTCTCTCCTTTTAAGATTGTTTGGCATGCATGTATATGTGCCTGGCATATTTTTCAAGCCACTTGGTCTGGGACTCGAACCATGTAGCTGGCCATGTGGGAGCCAGCTGCCTTAACCACCATGTCACCGGCTGGCCCTTTACCAGCTTTTTTCACTTTTTTTTTTTTTGAGAGGTTTTTCGCTATAGGGCGCGTGCGCTCGCCAGACAGAGAGAGACATAGAGACAGAAAGCGAGAAATCACCCCCCAGGGGGGATGGTCACGCCGCAATCCCTTCTCCTCCATTCTCCTCTCGGGATCTTGGGCACGCATGCACACGTGCCCGGCGTGAGTTGTAAGCCACCGGGTCCGAGACGCGAACCGCGGTCGACTACGTGGGAGTCCAGCGACATAGCCATTACGCTAACTGCTGGTTCCCCTTTTATCACTTTTTCATGGACATTCTTCTATATACATATATATTTTAAAAATAATTATTTATTTATTTAATTATTATTATTTTAATTTGCTATAGGGCATGCGTACTTACCAGAGAGAGACAAGGTGGGGGGTAGGGGTGGGACAGGAGTGAGAAAGCAAGCTGCTAGGTCTGAGACTCTTAACTGTGGTTGGTCACATGGGAGTCCAGTGACCTAATCACCATGCCACCAGCCCACCCATTCTATATTAGCAAGTATAGAACATTATTTTAAATGGATACATAGGAGAGTCTTGAATTTGATTCTTTACACAAAAGACTGAATTTTTTGATGGAAGTGACTGAGATACCAAGTCTTGTAAAATATAAATTGTGCTACCCCTTTATAAGACTTATTTAAACACATTCACAAAGTAGAAGAAAATAAGTACAAAAGTACTGCTTAAGGGAACCAGCAGTTAGTGTAATGGCTTTGTCGCTGGACTCCCCGCGTCCTGGACCCGGTGGCTTAAAACTCACGCCAGGCGCGTGTGCATGCGTGCCCAAGATCCCGAGAGGAGAACGGAGGAGAAGGGATTGCGGCGTGACCATCCCCCCTGGGGGGTGATTTCTTGCTTTCTGTCTCTATGTCTCTCTCTGTCTGGCGAGCACACACACCCTATAACGAAAAACCTCTCCAAAAAAAAAAAAAAAAAAGTACTGCTTAAAATGAACAACGATTTATTCTTTTTTTTTTAAAGAATTATTTATTTATTTATTTTAATTTATCCAGAGAGGGACAGAGTGAGAGAGAAAGGGAAAATGAGAAAGCAAGCTGCCAGGTCCAGGGTTCAATCTGTGATTGGCCATGTGGGAGTCCAGCGCCCTTAACCACCATGCTACCTGCCGGCCCCAACAATGATTCATTCTTCAAATCAAGATAGGGCCAGTCTGTGGCACGGTGGCTAAGGTGGTTGGATTCCACATGGCCAACTGCATAGTTCAAGTCCTAGATCCTGTGGTTTGAAATACACACCAGGGTGTGTGTGTATGTGTATGTGTCTGTGTGCATGCACACATCCTTGCATGCCCAAAATCTCGAAAGGAGGGAAAAAGGGAGGAGAAAGCATTGTAGCATCACCATTCCCCACTGGGAGTGCTTTCTCACTTTACCTCTCTCTCTCTTTCTCTCTCTAGCAAGTACAAGTACCCTCTGGTAAATTAAAATAAAATAACACAATGGGGCCGGCAGGTGGTGTGGTGGTTAAGGGCTCTGGACTCTCACATGGCTAATCGTGGTTCAAGTCTCGGACCTGGTGGCGTGCTTTCTCAATCCCAACCCCCTCCAACTCTATCCCCCTCTGGTCAAATTAAAATAAATAAATAAAGTTAAATAAGATAATTCTTAAAAGAAAACAACACAACTTTATCCTAGGCCTGTTCCATGGCCTGATGGTTAAGGCAGCTGGATCTCACATGGCCAACCAGATGGCCATGGAATCCCGACATCAGCAGCTTGAAAAACATTCTGGACTCATGTGCATGTGTGCTCCAAATTCTGACGGAGTGGAGAAATGGAGAAGAAATTGCGATGTGATCATGGCCCCATTGGAATGTGCTTTCTTTATCTCTGTTTGTCTGTCTCTCTCTTTGGCTAGCCCACTTGAACTCTGCTAGTTCAAGCCACAGGCTCTAGAACTTGAACTATGCAGTTGGCCATGTGGACTCCAACCACCTTAGCCACCATGCCACAGACTGGCCCTATCTTGATTTAAAGAATAAATCATTGTTGGGGCTGGCAGGTAGCATGGTGGTTAAGGGTGCTGGACTTCCACATGGCCATTAAAAAAAAAAGAACAACAAAAAGACTCAAACCAAACAATACATGAAAACCCTACATTAACACATTTATATGATTATCCTATTATTTTACTGGGATAAATTATTAGAAGTAACTTTTTTTTAGAATTATTTATTTAATTTTATTTATTCATTCATTCGTTTTTTTTTTTTTCTTTTTTATTCTTCTTTTTTTTTTCTTTCTCTTTTTTTTTTGGAGAAGTTTTTGCTATAGGGCACGTGCGCTCGCCAGACACACAGAGAGAGACAGAGAGACAGAAAGCGAGAAATCACCCCCCAGGGGGGATGGCCACGCCGCAATCCCTTCTCCTCTGTTCTCCTCTCGGGATCTTGGACACGCATGCACACGCGCCCGGCGTGAGTTTAAGCCACCGGGTCCGGGACGTTAAACGCGGTCGACTATGTGGGAGTCCAGCGACATAGCCATTATGCTAACTGCTGGCCCCTCATTCATTTGTTTTAATTTGACCAGAGACAGAGCAAGAGAGAGGGAAAGTGAGAAAGCAAACCACCAGTTCCAGGACTCGAACCATGGTTGGCCATGTGGGAGTGTCTAGCACCTTAACCACCATGCCATCTGCTGATCCCAGAAGTAAAATTTTTGAGTCAAAGTTTTTGGTAAATAACATTTAAAAATAAAAAAGTGCTTAAGCACGAAAAATGAACAATTCTCTCTGCCATCCATGACTCCTCTTCTCTAGTTTGGCTCTCCAGAGATAAATTTCTTGAAGTCAAAGTATTTTTTTAAAGAATGATTTTTTTTAACTTTATTTATTTTAATTTGACTGGAGAGAGAGAAAGTGAGAAAGCAAGCTGCCAGGTCCAGGATTCGAACTGTGGTTGTCCATGTGGGAGTCCAGCGCTCTCAACCACCATGCCACCTGCTGGCCCCAAAGTCAAAGTTTTTAAAAATACATACTGACTATTTGTTTTCCAGAAAGACTGCACAGATTCACACTCTCACCAAAACTGCATGCCCTCACCAACTTTTAAATCTTCTGTCCCTGCCTCTTCATGTTTTCCTTTCTACACTGTATGCTAATGACTGCTGAATTTCTCTCTCTAACCCTGACCATGCCCTGGAGTGCCAGGCCAGTATGTCCAGTTGCCTTTTGGACATCTGCACTTGGAGCTCGTACAGACACCCCGGATTTATCTAAATTAAACTGTCTTTCCTCCCAAACTTACTCTTCATTTTTTAAAATTGTCAGAGTGCATGTGTGCTCGCTGGAGAGAGAGACAGAGAGATAGAGCGACAGGGAGAGGGAAAGAGAGAGGAAGAGAGAGAAACCACCCCTCAATGGGGCATCATTACACCAAAATCCCTTCTCCATTTCTCCAGTCCGTCGGGATTTGGGACACAGACACACACATTCCTAGTATGTCTTTCAAGCCATTGGGCTGGATTTGAATTCCTCATCCTCACAGTTGGCCATGTGGGATCTGGCCCTCTTAGCCAGTAGGCCATGGGGCCAGCCTCCGAACTTTCTCTTCTTTTGGTAATTTTAATTTTGATTGGTGTTACCAGGATCCACCTAGTTACCTAAATCAGAAACCTAGGAGTCATTTTCAGTTTCCTCCCTCTGTCCCCAAAATAGTAATAATGCTAACAGTTACTGAACACTTACTATTTGTACATGTTTTATTTCATTAAATTCTCATGACAGCCCCAGAGGTATCTTTTAGTTTTTTTTCGTTTCCATTTTACAGATGAAGGAAACTGTTTGTATAACTTGTTCAAGGTTATATAGCTAGGAAGCAGTGATTTAAACCCAGGCAGCTGGGGCCAGCAGGTGGCATGGTGGTTAAGGGCACTGTGGACTCCCACATGGCCGATCATGGTTAGAGTCCTGGACCTGTTGGCTTGCTTTCTCACTTTCTTTCTCTCTCACTCTGTCCCTCTCTGTTCAAATTAAAATAAATAAACAAACAAACAAATAAATAAAGTTCAATAAAATAATTCTTTAAAAAAAATCAGGCAGCCTAAATCCATGATTCACACACTTAAGTCCTACACTATATATATATATATATATATATATATATATATATATATATATATTAGAGGTTTTTGCTATAGGGTTTGTGCACTCGCCAGAAAGAAAGAGAGAGACAGAGAGACAGAAAGCCAGAAATCAACTCCTGGGGGGATTTCCATGCTGTAATCTCTTCTCCTCCATTCTCCTCTTGGGATCTTGGGCATGCACGCACATGTGCCCAGCATGAATTTAAACCGCTGGGCCTAGGACTTGAACCACGGTTCACTACATAAGAGTCCAGTGACATAGCCATTATGCCAACTGCTGGTCTCAGGCCCTACACTATATAACTACTGTAGCAATCAGATACAAGTCCTATTTATTTTACTTTCTCAGTCTTTGTCCTATCTCTTCCCCCTTCTCCATTCCCACTATCATCTAATTTTGAGTCTAACTGTCTATACCTTCATAATTAATCACATTCTACTCAAATGTATCTTCTACATTGCCTGCAAAAAAATCCTTCTAAAACATAAACCTGATCATGTGTTTTTCCTGCTTAAGATCCTTCGGTGGCTCCCTATCACTTAACATAAAGTCGGAGATTTTTGGCTTAATTTTCAATAGGATCACCTTTGCTGCTCATTCCCAGCTAGCCTACCTCTCTAGACACTTTCATCACATTTGAATTGGTGGTAATTGCTTAAAAATACCATGCTGTTTTATATCACAAGGACTTCACATATACTATTTCCTCTGCCAGATATTACCGTTTTTTCCATTTCCACTCCTATTTGTCCTTTATGTCTTTTCATGTCTGTTAAACTCATATGCTTCTTCCCTCCAGGAAGTCTTCCCTAATTCTTTTTTTTTTTTTTTTTTTTTTTTTTTTGAGAGGTTTTTGCTACTGGGCGCGTGCGCTCGCCAGAAAGACAGAGAGAGACAGAGAGATAGAAAGTGAGAAATCACCCTCCAGGGGGGATGGCCATGCCGCAATCCCTTCTCTTCCATTCTCCTCTTGGGATCTTGGGCACGCATGCACACGTGCCCGGTATGAGTTTAAGCCGCTGGGTCTGGGACTCAACTGTGGTCGACTACATGGGAGTCCAGTGACAGCCATTACGCTAACTGCTGGCCCCCCTAATTCTTTTAATTATACATGTTCTATGCGCTGCTTTGAACATTTGCTTATTTTGTATTTGTCACATTATATTCATCGCATTTATTTGTCTCCCTTGCTAGAATGTTAACACCTTAAGGGCAGGGATCCTCTTATTTAACTCTAGGTCTTTCGGACTGGAAGGCAGTGCCATGGTAAAATGTGTGTGGCAGACCCACATGGGAAGGTCACCGGTCCACATCCAGAGACCTCCTTGACTACACCTGGTGCTGAGCACATGTGTGTCCATGATAGGGGCTGCCTGGGTGTGGAGTGCCATGTCAAGATACTGTGTTGTATCTCTCTTACTTACGGAATACATAAGTAAACTTTAAAAGTTATCTTTTAGGGGTCAGCCAGTGGCATGGTGGTTAGGGTGGCTGGATCTCACATGGCCAACTACCCAGCAGCTTGAAGAACAAGCTGGGTGTGGGTGCATGTGTGCCCAAAAGCCCAAAAGAAGAGATCGAGGAGAAGGGATTGCAGTGTGGCCATCCCCCCACCTCTGTGTGGGGGTGCTTTCTCATTTTCCTTCTCTCTTTTTCTGGTGAGCACATGCCCCACAGCAAAACTTTAAAAAGAAAAACAAAACAAAAAAATGACCTCCTAGCTCCAAATCTTTTTTTTTTTTTTTTTTTTGGAGAGGTTTTTCGCTATAGGGTGCATGCGCTCACCAGATAGAGAGAGAGAGAGAGAGAGAGAGAGAGAGAGAGACAGAAAGCGAGAAATCACCCCCCCAGGGGGGATGGTCACGCCGCAATCCCTTCTCATCCATTCTCCTCTCGGGATCTTGGGCACGCACACACACACGCCCAGCGTGAGTTTTAAGCCACCGGGTCTCGGACGCGAACCGCGGTCGACTACATGGGAGTCCAGCGACATAGCCATTACGCTAACTGCTGGTTCCCCTAGCTCCAAATCTTTAGTGCGATGCTTGGCAAATAAGTAGTTGTTTAATAGATATTGGCTAAATTGAGTTAAATAACTTAATTGTGAAATTGTAGGGCTTAGTACTCACTTGAAAATATCAGGCATGAGTGATAAAGGAAGTACTTTTTGAGCAGAGGACGTGAGGTGAAGGGAGGAGAAAGGATGACTTGAAATCCCTATCCGGTCTACTCCTTAAGGTGGGGCATGTGTAAAGTAGTCAAAGAATAATATGTCTATAGATATTCTCAAATAGACATGTATTTCTGACTCCATTATAGGTTGTAAGCAACCTCAGTGCAATGCCAAGTACGGAGTTCGGCAAAGTAGATAGAAGGTACGAAATAAATGCCCTCGACTTGCTAAATGTCACATTGAGTACACCTGGAGTTAGCTTTATGCAGCAACAAGTGGAGAATGAAGATATGCGCATTTTCCTGAAAAGTGAGAAGGAGAAATCATCTTTGTTTACTCTATTTCAGTTGCTCGCTGTTTTCCTGGTACCATATATAGCGCTCACTGAACGCTCAACTGCGTAGGACATAAACGGAAACCATCATTGGCCCAATCCGCGGCGCTTGCGTTCTAGGATCTCATACTATTGTTGAAACCCCACCCTCTGGAGCCCACACTTCTATTTTCGCGGACAACCCGGACTTATTTAGGTCACTCGGCCTCAGCCTATCGCTGCAGGAGCCTAGCCTGCGGGGCAGTGCCCACCGCTGATTGATACCCGGCCTGAGACCATCTCTCAGGTTGAGGAGCCACGATTGGCGGAGCCGCTCTGCGGTGCTTCGCAGAGGATTGGGCGGTGCTAATTGGAGATACAGGTTCCGGGGCGGCTACCCACGCCACCCGGAAGCCTGGATGAGGCCGCCTCTGTACCGTCCGCGCAGCCATCAGCGTAGCCGTTATTCAGGGCGCGGGGCCAGCCAGGGGCGGCGTGCGCGTGCGTGCGTGCGTGGGCGCGCGTGCGCGGTGCCGCTGTCTGTGGGTTGGCTGGTTATTTTGCAAGCGGGAGGGGCCGTGCGCGCTCCTGCCTCCGGTCTCTGTCCCCCACCCCCCTTCCCCAGTCCCGGTCTCTCCTTCAGAAAGATGTCGGACACGGCAGTAGCTGACACCCGGCGCCTTAACTCGAAGCCGCAGGACCTGACCGACGCTTACGGGCCTCCAAGTAACTTCCTGGAGATCGACATCTTTAATCCACAGACGGTGGGCGTGGGCCGCGCGCGCTTCACCACCTATGAGGTTCGCATGCGGGTGAGTCACGGGGTGAGGGAGACAGCTGAGGGAGGATGGGGCGAGCGGGGGTCTGGCTGCCAAGGCGGGGACTAAGGGCCCGGAAGGCGATGTAAGGGGTCCTTTGGGGGTTGGGGCTTAGTAGGTTCGGAGAGAGGTTTGCGGAGTCGGTTGTGACCCGAGCAGACAAACTCCTGAGGGGGACAGCGGACGAGGGTGAAGAAAAACAAGTACCCACAGGATTAAGAAGTGAAGCATGGCTGGATAGGGTGGGGAAGATGGAAAAAGACTAGAGTGAGGCTTTCAGGGAGGTGGGAATCGTGACTCGCGACAGACAGAAGGCAGGAAGGAAAGGTAGACCAGGGCTGGGGCATGGAAAGCCAAGGCTGTATGTCGCTTGGTCTCCCCTAACTAAACTAGGTTGAGGGAAGTCAGTCTGAAGAGCGCGGGGCAGGAAGGCCGGGCTTCTTCCTGATGTCTCCCTGGGATGATGGAGTTAAGCGTAGCCTTGGATTAGAGGGAAGGGAGACCCTGGGTAAGGGAGGCAGTGGGCTTGTGGGAGCCAAAGGAAGGAAGGGAGTCTCCTTGAGACTTAATGCTTCTCCGGACCTGTAGAACTAGTATTTGAAAAAGAAAAGTACTTTAAGCTTAAGTTTTCTCAGGTACCACATGCTGTGTCTCACCTTGAAAGCTGGCCTTGCTGGGGATTGGTAGATTGGCAGTTGCTGCTCTCATCCTGTGCTAATCTTTAAAGCCGAAGTAGCTAGAATGTTTACTTTTACACGTATTCCACTCTTCATTTGAGTTCTCTGTATGTAAATGGTTATTTGCCCTTTCTGTCCTAGGTTAACCTTTTGGCTTCTGACCCTGATCTTTTGTTACTTTAATACAGGACATTTCAAGACTGCCCAGGAGTGGCTTCTTCCAGTGTGCACTACAAGAGGACTTTATTCTCTAGTGCTTAGTCCACAGTGCAAGGATGGAATGTACAGATAGAATACATGTCTTGCGGGTTCTTTTGCCCAGTTGAAGTGACTATGGGCAAAAAAGTTTGAAGACCATTTTCTAGTTTTCCTTATGTTTCTTCTCAGACTAGAGGGCCAGAATATTCTCTATGGACAGCAAGCATCCTGCCCAAACAGCATTGAAGACCTAAAAGAATATATGTGCTTTCAGTTTTGAATGAATGATTTGAATGAGAAAGTATGATCTCCTGCCTGGGTTTGTTTTTTGTTTTTTTTTTTTTGTTTTGTTTTTATTTATTTATTTATTTTTTTTAAGAGAGATTTTGGCTATAGGGTGCGTCTGCTCACCAGAGAGACAGAGAGACAGAAAGCAAGAAATCACCCCCCAGGGGGATGGCCACGCTGCAGTCCCTTCTCCATTCTCTTGAGATCTTGGGCATGCATACACAAGTGCCCCATGTGAGTGGTAAGCCGCTGGGACCAGGACTCAAACCCGGGTTGACTATGTGGGAGTCCCACAATGTAACCTTACGCCATCTGCTGGTCACTGATCTACTACCTGGGTTTTAAAATCTAATTGAGAAATAATCTCCAAATTCCAAGTTTGGCAAAGTTAAAAAAAAAAGTGAATAGCAAAACATGGGAAACACTTGTTTATATAAGAACTATTTGAAATCATCTCTTTGGGGAAGGTGGAATTTAGATCCTTTAAAATATAAAAGCAAGGAACTGTTAGTGGTGGAGAACTTAATACCTGAGTGAGCCTGGGCATAGCCTGTTTAATTATAAGGGCTCTCTGTTGTGGGTTTTTTTTTTTTTTTTTTTTTGGAGAGGTTTTTCGCTATAGGGCGCGTGCGCTCGCCAGACAGACAGAGAGAGACATAGAGACAGAAAGCGAGAAATCACCCCCCGGGGGGATGGTCACGCCGCAATCCCTTCTCCTCCATTCTCCTCTCGGGATCTTGGGCACGCACGCACACGCGCCCGGTGTGAGTTGTAAGCCACCGGGTCCGAGACGCGAACCGCGGTCTACTACGTGGGAGTCCAGTGACATAGCCATTACGCTAACTGCTGGTTCCCTCTGTTGTGGGGTTTTAGAGACATTGCCTTGATGCATTACTGAAGAGCCTTATGAATGAAATAGCTCTCTGCTTTTAGGTAGTGTAAGAGCAACTGGGACTGTTTATTCAGTGCCTACATATTCCAGACACCAAACTAGGTTTTAGTTTTTATCTTAATCTTTTTTTTTTTTTTTTTTGCTATAGGGCATGTGTGCTCACCAGAAAGACAGAGAGAGGCAGAGAGACAGAAATCACCTCCCTAGGGGGTTGGCCACGCCGCAGTCCCTTCTCCACTCTCCTCTCGGGGATCTTGGGCACACATGCACATGCGCCCAGCATGAGTTTAAGCCATTGGGTCCAGGACTTGAACCGTGGTCAACTACATGGGAGTCCAGCGACATAGCCATTATGCCAAGTGCTGGTCCCAGTTTTAATCTTTACGAAACTCTCATTTTACAAGTAGGAAGCTGAGGAAGAATGCAGTTTAAGTAACCTTCCCAAGTATATATAACTGACGGGACTGAGATTGGAACACAGGTCTGTCTTACTGTAAAGTCCATATTCTGTCTACTACACTTTAGTTTCTGGCAAGGCTTAGTTGCAAAATTTTAATGTGCAAAATTTTGCTACCCATTAAGCATTTTCCCCCTATCATTTATTTATTTTTACATTTTCCCACAAACATTTACATATCAAAAAATTTTTGCTCATACTCCATAGTTCTTGACAGTTAATACAGGACTTTCAAAATTTCAAAAAACTGAATTTTAAAGATAATGTTCAAAATAGGTTATAATTTTGTTTGTGACTCTATAATAACAGAGACTGTATGGTTTTACATATTTTTGAGAAAATATTTACATGTTAACTACTCAAACTGTTGAAAAGCAGACCGACACCTAACAAGCACATAATTCACACATAAACCTCAATTCAGCCCTGCCTACCATGTATTCTGTGATAAACCATCTGCAAGCAAAGATCTCTTTTTCTTCCTTCAAAGTCTTCCTCAAGATAATCCTCTGGTTGTGACTGCTCTTTTGCAATCTCTACTGATTACAGTGCTGGGCTGGAAAAGTCCAGGTTATTTTATGGTATGAATTCTTTCATATAGCTTCTCTGATCCTCCCCATTAAGCTTTTTATCAGTCCCTATATATTTTTAAAAGAAATATTTATTTAACTTTATCATTTTTAAAAATACTTGATACAGGACATGCACACTTAGAGCGAGCTGCCAGTTCTGAGACTTGAACTGTGGTCAGCCATGTAGGAATCCAGCACCTTAACCATCATGCCACCTGCTGGCCCCTTCTATATATATTTTTTTTCTTTTAAAATTTTTTTTAGAGAATTATTTATTCATTTGTTTTAATTTGACCAGAGAGGGACTGAGTGAGAGAACAAGAGCAAGGGAGAGAGAGAGAGACAGAAAGTCACCAGGTCCAGGACTCAAACTACAGTCAACCATGTGGGATTCCAGCACCCTTAACCACCATGCCACCTGCAGGCCCTCCCTTCCATATTTTTTAATGGTATGATGATGATAGAGTTGATGGTTTCTAGGTCTGTGGATTTGAGTTAGTTTGTATTGTTTATGTTAATTTGTATGATTGTGCAGGCTTTTTTCTTTCTTTTAATTTGATCAGAGAGAGACAGAGAGAGAGGGAGAGAAAGAGAAAGGAAGCTGCCAGGTCTGGGACTTGAACCTCAGTTGGCCATGTGGGAGTCCAGTGCCCTTAACTATCACCTACCAGCCCCGGCTTTTTCTTTTTATAGAGAGATTTTTGCCATAGGGTGTGTGCACTCGCTGGAGAGACAGAAAGTGAGAAATCACCCCCCAGGGATGTTGGCCATGCTGCAATCTGTTCTCCATTCTCCTCTTAGGATCCTTGGCACGCATGCACATCACTCAGCATGAGGGTTTTTTTTTTATTTTGATTATTTATTAATTTTATTTATTTATTTAAATTTGCTACAGGGCACATACACTCACCAGAGAGAAAGAGAGAGAAGGGAGAGAGAGAAAGAGAAAGCAAGCCACCAGGTCTGGGACTTGAACCATAGTCGGCCATGTGGAAGTCCCACACCTAAACTACCATGGCATTTGCTAGTTCCTGCTCAGTGTGTGTTTTAAGCCATCAGGTCTAGACTCAAAACTGCGATTGACTATGACCATGTGGGAATCCAGCAATGTAACCATTACACTATCTGCTGGTCCCAGTGCAGGCTTTTAATGTTGTTATTTTATTTTGGGAGAAAATTAGTAAAATCATTCGTTTTTTTTTTCTTTTTATGGAAAGCTATCATTTATTGCCTAGAAAGGAAATTGAGGTTGCTATGCAACGATCATAGGGACTGGGTCTCGAACCTAGTTTCCAAGCTCAGACTCAAACTCAAATCATTCAATTTTAAATTGGTATTATAAGTGATTAGTTGTGGTATATATTATAAGGGATTGTGAGACCACAGAATGGGCTTAGAGAGTTAGGCATTCTGGTGGAAGCACATGGAACTTTTTTGTTCGATGAATAATAGCTAAATGTTTCTGAAGCTGTTCTCTTTATTTTGCTTAGGAAGGAATCCCTCCTCCCCTTGAAATGGGGAGTTTGGAGAGAGGTCCTAGTGACCTCATATTATATATATATGGGACTTTTCAAATGTCAGTTGTCCTGTGGACTTGAACTTTGCTTCTTTCTCTGCTTTCCCTTCTGTCTATGTTGTTCACAGTCAAAGGACTTGCCCTTTACTATGTAGTCCTGGCTTCTCCATATGATTTTTAGGTTGGAGCCTACAGTGTGGTAGCTAAAATGTAATAGTCCCTTTAGGTGGCTAGGTACTGAGGTGAAAGACGATTATTGTCACTATCATGTGGGGATAGGTAAAGAACAGCATTTTTTCTATTCAAAGGGGGAAGTCCACAGAATGGCAGTGACTAGTTTGGCTGTGTCTTGGAAGAATCTACTTACTATTTTTTCCACTTTTATATGGTGCTTGGTTGGCTTCAGTAAAAGTCTGCTAGTTAAGGTTCTACTGTTTGGAGATCACAGTATCTGTAATGAACTCTGATAAAAACCTGCATCATGTGATTCCAAAGGACTGTTTTTCTTGAAGGATTCTGAGGGTTTTTTCTATAGTAGTTTTTTTTTTTTTTTGAATAGTTAATACATGTACATGGTACAAAATCCAAAGGGTACAAAAAGTATACTGTAAAAGTTAAGTCTCCTTCCCTTCTCTGCTTTCCCAAGGTTCTCCTTTCTGAAGAAACCACTGTTTCCAGGTTTTTTTAAAATTCTTTTAAAGGATAGTTTAGATTCTATTATTTTAATGTCTCTCACTCAATTTCAACCCACTTACATTCCTTGGATCTTGATTATCCTAAGTAGAATTATAAACAATGTAAGTTGGCTGGTTATTTGGCTTTTGATGACTAACACCAGAACTGGATCCTGAAAAGGCAGTTTTTAGACTTGAGGACTGCATGAAGCTAGCAGAGCTCTAAGATGCTCTTTTCCTGCCAAGTGGCAGCTTCGGAGAAAGAGAACTAGTTTCTTTCAGAATGGTCGGTATTAATACATGTGGCTGGCCATTTCTATTTAGAACTTGTAGAAAGGAGTGAAGATTAGGGCTTTTTGTCACTGGGTTCATATTGCCACTAGAACCTTGGGATCTTCTCAGTGATCAAGATGTGGGAGTCGGGACCAGCAGTTGGCGTAATGCCTATGTCGCTGGACTCCCACGTAGTCGACCGCTGTTCGCGTCCCGGACCTGGTGGCTTAAAACTCACGCCAGGCGCGTGTGCGTGCGAGCCCAAGATCCCGAGAGGAGAATGGAGGAGAAGGGATTGCGGCGTGGCCATCCCCCCTGGGGGGGTAATTTCTCGCTTTCTATCTCTCTGTCTCTCTCTGTCTGGCGAGCGCACGCGCCCTATAGCAAAAACCTCTCCAAAAAAGAAAAAAAAAAGATATGGGAGTGAGCTGATTTATATCAGGAAGCAAGCTCTGGTGAGCCAACTTAATGGCTATTTCTTCTGTATTTTCTAGATAAGGAGAGGATAAACAGGTACATAGGGTGTCAATCAATTGAATATCTTTTTTTTTTTTTTGGAGAGGTTTTTGCTATAGGGCGTGTGCGCTTGCCAGAAAGACAGAGAGACAGAGACAGAAAGCGAGAAATCACCCCCCAGGGGGGATGGTCACGCTGCAATCCCTTCTCCTCCATTCTCCTCTCGGGATCTTGGGCACGCACGCACACGCGCCCGGCGTGAGTTTTAAGCCACCGGGTCCGGGACACGAACCGCGGTTGACTACGTGGGAGTCCAGCGACATAGCCATTACGCTAACTGCTGGTCCCTCAATTGAATATCTTGCATATTCTGTATTTTGGGAGATAGAAGGCAGTCATGGTTCCTGATACTAAAGAGATTATAATTTAGGTAGACAAGGTAAACATGATACATAGAACAGTAGTGTGTCAAGCAGTATTGAAGTATAAAAGACAGAGAAATTCAGAGGTGAAAGAGACCAATAAATCCAGCTGAGGTTGTCAAAAAAGATTTCTTAAGTGAAGTGAGACTTTGAGCCGGGACTTACAGAATGGAGAGGATTTGGACAGGAAAAAGTAGGAGATACTTAGAGATGCTTATCTTTCTTACAGGGTACTTAAATTCACTTTTTTTAAGAAAAGATTTTTGCCAGGACCAGCTGTTGGCTTAATGGCTATGTCGCTGGACTCCCATGTAGTTGACCGTGGTTCAAGTCCCAGACCTGGTAGCTTAAACTCACGCTGAGTGCGTGCATGTGCGTGCCCAAGATCCCGAGAGGAGAATGGAGGAGAAGGGATTGCGGCATGGCCATCCTCCCTGGGGGGCGATTTCTTGCTTTCGGTGTCTCTCTGTCTTTCTGGGGAGCGCACGTGCCCTATAGCAAAAAAATCTCTTTCAAAAGAGAAAAAGGTTTTTGCCATAGGGCCTGTACTCGGACCAGAGACAGACGGAGAGGGAAAATGAGGAATCACCCCCCAGGGGAATGGCCACGCAGTAATCCCTTCTCTGTTCTCCTGGGATTTTGGCCATGTACACACATGTGCCCAGCATGATTTTCAAGCCACCAGTCAGGGACTCAGACTCTGGTCAGCCATGTGGGAATCTAAAACCTTAACCACCATGCCACCTGCTGGTCCCTTGGATTTAATTTTTAATGGAAAATTTAATTTTTGCACATGATAAATTCATGTACAATGACAAATGTGAGTCTCTCATTCATCCCAGTTGTCTATTCTTATTTTCCAGAATTAATCACTATTATCAATATCTTTTTAATTTGCCAGAGTGCACATGAGCTTAGCAGAAAGAGACACAGAGAGACAGAGGGAGAGGGAGAAAGCACCTCCCCAGTGGGATATGGTCATGCTGCAATCCCTTCTCTATTTCTCCATCCTGTTGGGGTTTTGGGCATGTATGTATGTGCATTTCGTGTATTTTTCAAGCTGCCAGGGCTGGGACTCTAGCTGTGTAGTCAGCCATGTGGAATCTGGCTCCCTTAACCAACAGGCCTGGAGCTAGCTCAGTGTCTTTTCATAAATATTTTATTCATTACTATAAATATATACATATGATACTTTTTTTGAGAGGCCTTTGCCTTAGGGCATGTGCTCTTGCTGGACAGAGAAAGACAGACATAGTGAGAGAGAAAGTGAGAATCACTCTCCAGGGGGAATGGCTACACAACATTCCCTTCTCCATTCTCCTCCTGGGATCTTAGGCATGCACATACATGCACCTGGCATGATTTTGAAGTCACTGGGTCTGGGACTTGAACCACGGTCATCCATGTGGGAGTCCAGCAACATAACTGCCATGCCATCTGCTGGTCTCTCATATGATACCTTTTAAAAACAAATAGAGGCAAACTTTATGTACAATAGTATATTTATGGAAAGATATCGAGTTTACCACTCGATATCTTCCCATGCTGGCGCATATAGATCTTTCCCATTCTTTTCATAGTTGTGTAGTATTCCACTAAAGTAGTATAGGTATACTATACTTTATTTAACCAGTCACCTGTTTTTTTTGTTTGTTTTGTTTTATTTATTATTGCCAGAGGATCTGTGTACTTGTCAGAGAGAGAGAAAGAAAGAGAAAGCTCTCCCTGAATGTGGTGTGGTCATACTGCAATTCTTTTTTCTCTACATCATGTTAGGATTTTTTTTTAAGAGAGATTTTTGCTATAGTGCACATGCACTCACTGGAGAGACAGAGAGAGAAAGTGAGAAATCACCCCCAGGGGGGATGACCATACTACATCTCTTCTCCTCTTGGGATCTTGGGCACGCACACACACATGCCTGGTGTGTTTTAAGCTGCCTGGTCTGGGACTTGAACCATGGTTGACTATGTTGGAGTCCAGCAACTTAACTAGTACGCCATCTACTGGTCCCGTCCTATTAGGATTTGGGCATGTGTATTTTTCAAGCCCCTGGGGCTGGGATTTAAACAGCCGTCAGCTATATGGGATCTGATTCTTTTTTTGGGGAGAGGTTTTTGCTATAGGGCGCGTGCGCTCACCAGACAGAGACAGAGAGACAGAAAGTGAGAAATCACCCCCCAGGGGGGATGGCCACACCACAATCCCTTCTCTTTTCAGGGTCTTGGGCACGCACGCACATGTGCCCTGTGTGAGTCTTAAGCCACTGGGTCTGGGACTCAAACCACAGTTGACTATGTGGGAGTCCAGCGACAGCCATTATGCTAACTGCTGGTCCCGAGATCTGGTTCTTAATGCATAGTACTTTATCATGGCACTATGGGGCCAATTTCCAATTATTTGCCAGTGGATGGACCTTTTTTATTGTTTTATTATTACAAATAAAATTCATTGAAACTTATGTACATATTTTTGCGCAAGTCTATTTGTGGGATTCTAATCAGGTGACTTATCATTAACTGACAAGATTGGATATAGTAAGGATTGATATTCATTTGGTAGAATTTCGAAATAATTACAGGAGCTTGGCCCATAGGAGCTATTTCTTCTCTGGGACATATCCAAGTGGTTCTGACAGGTGGCCACCGCAAGCTGAACATTACTAACTATCTCTGTTTTTCATTCTTCATTCTCTGTAGACAAACCTGCCTATCTTCAAGCTGAAGGAGTCCTGTGTACGACGGCGCTACAGTGACTTTGAGTGGCTGAAAAACGAGCTGGAGCGTGATAGTAAGGTATGGCTCTGTTCCCTGTGTGGCATCTGTGGAGTAGGAAATCTCTATAGGCTGAGAGGGTATAAGGTCAATCTATAAAAACCTTGAAGAGAGTATAGGTAATGAATACACTCTTTATCTACCAAAGCCCAATACATTGGATCTGGAGGATACCCTTTGAAACTTAAATGTGGTAAGTTTAGGACAAATTTTTTTAAAAAAATGTACTACTTCATGTAGGCCAGTAAAGTTGTACAGCTGAACTCCTTTAGGTGCTAAATATGGAAAGTAGCATCAGGAAAGGCCTACTTAAATTCTTGCATGATAATAGATTGTAAGAAAAGTGAGGGTGGGCTGACTTTGAAGCTTGGTGGTTAAGGGGGGACTAGGTCCCACATGGCCAGCTGCTGTTTGAATCCTAGCCCCAGTGATTTGAAAAAAATGTTGGGTGCTTTTGCACGCATGCCCCAAATCTTGACAGGATGGAGAAGTGGAGGAGAAGGGATTGTGGCATAACCACATCCCATTGAGGGATTCTTTCTCCTTTTCCTTTCTCTGTCTCTCTGGTGAGTGCATGTACCCTCTGCACTAAAAAAAATAAAAAATTAAAACAAAAAAACAGGAGGAAGGAAAATGAAAGGGGAGGGTTATTTGGAATTTATTTTCTTTATTTCCTTTCTCTGGTAAACCTATCCTCCCACAAAAAGAGTTAGATTATTTTATTTTAAATGAATACCACCCTTTTAAAAAACATTGCTTGGGTGTCAGGAGGTGGCAGGGTGGTTACTCCCACATGACAATTCGAGTCCCAGACCTGGTAGCTTGCTTTCTCATTTTCCTTCTCTCTCTCTTTTTCTCTCTGGTGAAAGTATGTACACTATAGTAAATTTAAAATAATAATAGTAAATTAAATGAATAATTTTTAGAAATTGCTCGAGGGTACCTACAGTCAGTAGAGAGAAAGAGAGAAAGTAAACTCCCATGGGGGGTGGTTACATGCCACAATCCCTTCTCTTCCATTTTCCTTTTGAGATTTTAGGCAGGAATGCATGCATACCTGGCATGTTTTTCTTTTTCTTTTTAGTTTTTTTTTTCTCTCTATAGGTCAAGTGTGCTTGCCAGAGAGATAGAAACACAGTGAGAAGGAAAGTGAGAAATCACTGGTGGGGTTGACCATGCTGCAATCCCTTCTATCTCCTAGAATTTTGAGCATGCACACACATACACCAGGCATGATTTTCAAGGTGTCAGGTCTGGGACTTGAACCATGGTCGACCATGTAGGAATCCACCACCTTAACTACCACACCACTACTGGCCCCACCTGTCATGTTTTTCTTTTTTTTAAAAAAGAATTATTTATTTTTATTAATTATTATAATTTTTAATTTGACCAGAGAGACAGAGAAGGAAAGTGAGAAAGCAAGCCACTAGGTCCATGGTGGTTAGCCACCATGCCACTTGCTGGCCCCCTGCCCATCATGTTTTTCAAGCTACTGGGTCTGGGATTTGAACTGTGTAGTCAGCCATGTTAGTTTTAGTTGCCTTAATCACTATGTCACTGGCTGGCCTGTGGGTTAATCGCTGACCTGAGCCATCCTAACAGTTTCTTGTCATCTTAGTTCTTGTAAGTTGCTGGCCATGAGATAGGATGTATCTTATACCGAATAAGAAATGAGAAACATAGTGCTTTACCATCTCATTCTGTCTCTGTCCTCCCTGGTGGCTGATATTTTGCATCTGCCTGCAGATTGTAGTACCACCACTGCCTGGGAAAGCCTTGAAGCGGCAACTCCCTTTCCGAGGTGATGAAGGGATCTTTGAGGAGTCTTTCATTGAAGAAAGGAGGCAGGGCCTTGAACAGTTTATTAACAAGTAAGCCAAGTTCCTGGGGACTCCATGTACAACTTTTGTTATCATGGTCTTTCTTTGTCTTTTGTAATGGGTTCTGTGATGTGGTGCCAATAGTGTGGTGGGCTCTCTGGACAGCAAAATTCTATGCCTTTGAGCAGAATTCTGATCTTATATGTCAGAGTCTGAGAAAGCACTGCATGTTGATTGTATTTAGGAATTTTCCTGCCTTGCCCTTCTGTCCTCCTTCCCCTGTACAATATTAGGGTTGTGGGGGTGTCCTACTGCTGTCCTCCATTGACTCAAACCTTAGGGTTGACCTTGCCTTGCCTTGCCTTACCTTCCTTGTCCCCTGCTAATTCTCTCTGATCCCAGATACTACTGATAACTGTCTTGGTCTCTTTATAGAATTGCTGGGCACCCACTGGCTCAGAATGAACGCTGCCTACACATGTTCCTGCAGGAAGAGGCAATTGATAGGAACTACGTCCCGGGGAAGGTGCGCCAGTAGGAGTCCCTCTCACTACTTGCTCTCCACTTTCCTGCTGAAATGACATTGGTTTTTACACTAAGCCTCTCTCTCTCTTTGATCTGAAGTTGGCTGCCCATCCCCTGACCTGATAGACTGGCATTGTGCTCCTTGGTACCTGACTACACCGCAGGGGTACTCTGCTAGGATCTCTTCTCTGAGGAGAGGTGGGAAACCACCAGCAGATGCCCTTTGCTTGGGGTTGGGGTGGGTGGGTGGGGGGACTGAACTGGAAGGCAATTTCTTGGGCATTTTCCCATGCCAGAAAGTTAACCTTGCGGGGTGGGAGGGTCTTGTGCTGGTGAAGCACATGGATACATAATGATGCTGCAAGTCCAGGGGATTTTTCTTACTCTAGGTTTAACCAGGAACACTGAGCAGGGAAAAACCCTGTCTTTCCTACCTGCATGAAGTTTTTCCTTTTTGGGAAGACGGTAGAGACCCAGAAGCTCTCCTTCTTTTCTCTAGGCCTGCTCCCAGTTTTCTCAACAGTTTCTTCTGTTGCTTTCTCTTTCTTTATTACTTTTCATGGCAGTAATACTAGAATCCAAGTGGTGTGTTGTATGGAGAAGGTGTGTGTGTTTTCTCAGCTTGTCATCATGGCTGCTTCAGTGTAGAGGAAAGCCATAGGGCAGTAGGGAATCCCCTGTTGCCTAACCTCTCTTTTTGTGGCTCCCACTCTGGCTGTCTATTTTTGCTTACCAGCAGGTGCATCAGTATGGACCAGCAGCTCTCTCTCCCTAAGCCCTTGCTACTTTATGCTTTAGCTTTGCAGATTTGGTGGCTTGAAGGGTGGATGTACTCACCACTATCAGGTAACATTCTGGAGAGTGGGAGTAGATTGCAATCTAGATTTCTCCTGGTAGTCAGGAGAGGCATCACTACTCTCTTTCTTCCATTCTCTCTTCCCCCATCCCATTCAGTGCTGCCACAGAGCAGAAAAGCACACAAACCAACCACACCGTCTCTGACTTCTCCTAAGCACTTTGAGCTGTTGAATGGGGCTAAGGGAAAAGAATTGTTACTGTCCTCCCCAGCTTGCTCACGGGGTTTTTGAACTACCTGCATTTATTTCCCATAGAACTTCAGCGTTCTCCCCGGAAGTTAAAGTAGAGATAGCAGTTGGCGTGGATTTCCTAAATCTTGAGTCTGAAGCAGTTTCTTAGGGCTGGCAACTGTCCTGGGTATCTTTCTGTATGGGAGTTAGTGGTTTGTTTATTAGGCTCCAGTATCTGTCCCAAGTGATAGGATGAGAGCAAGTGAATTCTGGTGCCAGATAAACTAAGGGGGTTCTTTGCCATGGAAGGACTGGAGTTTCCTCTATAGGACATTGGGGAACAGGGTTGTTGATTCTGACATGACCCTAATCAGAGAGATTAAAATTGAATTTTGATGCAGGATTTGGAGCCCGTCTAAAGTTGAAGTTCTCTGAGACAGATCAACTCCCCAACTGCTCAGCCTGTGCCAGGGGCTGAGCAACCCCTAGAGAGAGGCTTTGCTCCCTTTCCCACCTCGCCAATGTTGGTGGTGTTGCTGCCTTTATGATTTGTATCCTCTGTTATAGTATTTTTTTAAAAAAATCCCTTCTTTCATTGTGCATAATTGCTGAGAGTCTGAGGCCTCATTGCTGTGTATATATCCTGACTTGGGGCTTTTATTCAGCAAACTGTTCATCCTTCTGTCATACAATGTCATATTCAATTCTGTTCATATTAAACCACTGTGAAGCAAGCCTCTGTTTCTCTGCTTAAATTGTAAATTTAGTGTTTTTTCGTCTCTAGGGTATGCAGGGTATTGTGCAAAAATCATACAATGCGGCTAACATCCTGAAGTGATAAGAAGGTTTTGCATTTACATTTTAAAAAAATGGACTCCTGCCTGTAGCAATATTTACATATTATTCTTGCAATTTGCAACTGACTTTGTCATGGAAGTAATGAATCTGCTTGTAGAAAGTAGCCATAGGCTCAGTACATGTGGTTTAGATCAGAGTTAGCAGATTTGGTTTCTAAGCTTGTGAGTTTATGCTAATTTGGGCAGGATATATTTACTGTGTGTGTGTCTGTATGCATATGCAATATATGTCAATAAACACATGCACACACATGTACTAATCCTCCAACATCCTTACAAAACACCAAACACTATTTCCTTTATAAGCTTTTGTTTTCTTCCTTTTTTAAAAAAGAATTATTTCTTTCTTTATTTAATTCCACTTGTTATTATTATTTCTTTAATTTGACCTGACAGAGACAGTGAGAAAAAAAGAAAGGGAAAGCGAAAAAGCAAGCTGCCAGGTCCAGGACTCGAACAGTGGTCGGCCATGCGGGAGTCCAGCACCTTTATCTACCATGCCACTTGCCGGCCCCTTTTTCATAAGCTTTTTCTTTTGGGGAGGGGGACAGGATTTTGCAATAGGGCATATGTGCTCGCCAGAAAGACAGAGAGAGACAGAGAGATAGAAAGTGAGAAATCATCCCCCAGGGGGGATAGTCATGCCACAATCCCTTCTCCATTCTCTCCTCTCAGGATCTTGGGCACACATGTACACGTACCTGGCATGAGTTTAAGCCACTGGGTTGCGGTTGACTACATGGGAGTCCAGCAACATGGCCATTATGCAAACTGCTGGTCCCAAGCCTTTTTTAAAATTTTATTCATTTATTTATTTATTTTGGAGAGATTTTTGCTATAGGGCGTGTGCACTTGCCAGACAGGCAGAGAGAGACAGACAGAAAGCAAGAAATCACCCCCCAGGGGGATAGCCATGCTGGAATCCCTTCTCCATTCTCCTGTCGGGATCTTGGGCACGCACGCACACGCGCCCAGCGTGAGTTTAAGCCACCAGGTCTGGGACTCGAACCGCGGTCGACTACGTGGGAGTCCAGCGACACAGCCATTACGCCAATTGCTGGTCCCCTTCATAAGCTTTTTACCTTAGTTTAGACTTTGATTTTTAAATAGATTTGATTCAAGCAGAAAGGTGGGTGAATTCTGAGAACTTTTCATGGGTGGATATTTTCATCTGACAAAAACATTCTGAAATGGTTTCCTACATTGTGAGTTTTGGGAAGGGCTAGAATGAGGAGAAAATCAAAGCTAGTTTTAATGTAGTTAGGCATGGAAAGGAGGTATAGAAAGTATTTAAAACATTAGGAAATTAAAATGACTTAACAGAAGTATTTAGTTTTAAGTAGAAGATTGGAGCTGGGAATCAGCAGATGACATAATGGTTATGTTGCTGGACTCCCATGTAGTCGACCATGGTTCAGGTTCTGGACCTGGTGAATTAAAACTGACACCTGGTATGTGTGTGTGCATGCCCAAGACCCTGAGAGAAAAATGGAGGAGAAGGGATTACAGTGTGGCCATCCTCCTGAGGGATGATTTCTCACTTTCTGTCTTTCTGTTTCTCTCTGTCTCTCTGAGTGCACATGCCCTATAACAAAGATCTCTCTTAAAAAAAAGATTGGAGCTGAGTTGAGGATGTTAAAAGGTTTTTGTAATGCAAGAATGGATGACTAAAGATATTAGAGGGAGTTGGGAAAAATAGGTATTTTTTAAAAGAATTATTCCATTTAACCTTATTTATTTATTTTTTAATTTGACCAGAGAGGCTCAGAGAGAGAGAAAGTGAGAAAGTAAGGAGCCAGGTCCGGGACTCGAACCATGTTCAGCCATGTGGAAGTCCAGTGCCCTTAAACACCATGTCACCTGCCAGCCCTTTTTTTTTTTTGAGAGATTTTTTGCTATAGGGCACGTGTGCTCACCAGAGAGACAGAGAGAAAGAAAGCAAGAAATCACCGCCCCCCCCCCCCCCAAAGGGATGACCATGCCACAATCCCTTCTCCATTCCACTCTTGAGATTTTGGGCATACATGCACATGTGCCCAGCATGTTTCAAGCCACGTGGTCCAGGACTTGAACCATGGTCGACCACGTGGGAGTCCATCGCCTTAAGCACTACGTCACCTACTGACCCCAGAATATGTATTTTTATGAGGTAAGGGAAAGGTAGAATAAAAAGAGATGCAACTTTCATAGGCAGCAGTATTAGAGAATGAAGTGGGAGGTGGAAAAAAAAGAAAAAGCAGCTATAAAATAAAGTATTAACAGAATTTTAGATGACATTTATTTAACAAATACTTGGGACTAGCAGACGGCGTAATGGTTACGTTGCTTGACTTCCACCTGGCCAATCACGGCTCGAGTCCTGGACCCAGAGGCTTGAAACTCATGCCATTTGCATGTGTATGCATGCCCAAAATCCCAAGAGGAGAATGGAGAAGAAGGTATTGCAGTGTGGCTATACTCTCCCCCACCCCGGGTGGGGGTGATTTCTTGCTTTCTGTCTTTCTGTCTCTGGCGAGTGCACTCACCCAATGGCAAAAATTTATCTCAAAAAAAAAAAAAAAAAGAAAAAGAAAAGAACAAATGGTAATGAATAGTCTTTTTTTTTTTTTTTTTTGGAGAGGTTTTTGCTATAGGGCGCATGCATTTGCCAGACAGACAGAGAGATAGAAAGCAAGAAATCACCCCCCAAAGGGGATGGCCAGGCCGCATTCCCTTCTCCTCCATTCTCCTCTTGGGATCTTGGGCACGCATGCACATGCACATGTGCCTGGCATGAGTTTAAGCCACCGGGTCCGGGACTTGAACCGTGGTCGACTACGTGGGAGTCCAGTGACATAGCCATTACGCTAACTGCTGGTCCCCATGAATAGTCTTTTGTGTGCCCAGCCTTTTGCTAAAAGCTGAGTTAGGGGTGGGGAGGGGTTGTCGTGGTACAAGTAAAATATGCTTATATTCACTTTTTTTTAAAGAATTATTTTATTTAACTTTATTTGTTATTATTATTTTCCAGTTTTTTGATCAGAGAGAGAGAGGGAAAGTAAGAAAGCAAGCACTAGATCCAGAACTTGAACCGTAGTCAGCTCTGTGGAAGTCCAGCATCTTTAAACACCAAACCACCTGCCCGCCCCACATTCACTTTCTTTATAGACTTTAGACTTCAGTTTGAGAGCCGTCTACACAAGACAAGAAAATTGCTAGAAACAAAGTACAAATTAAGATAAAAGGTTTATCTTTGTTAATCTCTGTCTGGCGGACAGAGATTAACAAAAATTTTGAACATAGCTCGACCCAAAAGGAGTCTAAATCTTACATTCCTTTGATTTCTTGTCTGCCCTTTGATCCATTCTTTGAGACAAAGACTTAGGCTAATCAGGTGGGGAAAGGTGTACAACATTTGGGCTTTTCTGGGGTTTTTGATCAATATCCTAGGTAATTTCATCTATGTTGAAATACATGCTGTCATAATTTAAGTAAAATTATTTTCAGTTGTGGGAAAACAGACTAGCTGCTCACCAAAATGGATATTTCTTCATATCTTTGAGGACTTCTGGTATTCTTAGACACAATAAAAGTCCTAATTTTTCCTCACTTAGCTCATTTATAACCCTTTTATTCCTTTTGCTTTTCGTGTCAGGGCAGGTACATTTCCTCTCTTCGGAGTCAAATTAGCCATCTTAAGCATAGTAACCACTTTTCAGAAAAACCCTAAATCCAAGCCCTCTTATGTGTGCACAGTCAGGAGATGCTTACCTTTTTAATTTTTTTAAGTTTGCTATAGGATGTGTGTGTTTGCCAGAGAAAGAGAGAGAGGGAAAGTGAGAAATCACACCCTAGGGGGATAGCCATGCTGCAATCTCTTCTCCATTTTCCTTTTGGGATTTGGGGGATGCCCACATATATGCCTACCATAATTTTCAAGCCATCGGGTCTGGGACTCGAACCACAAAGTCGACCATGTGGGATCCATGCCACCTGCTGACCCATGTATACTTTTCCAAAATAAAAAGTATTTGTTTAATTGCCAGAGACTACATGTGCTAGCCAGAAAGTGGGATAGAAAGTAATCTCCTATGAGGTGTGGTCATGCTGTGGTCTTTTTTCCATTTCTCCAGCCCACCAGGGTCTTGAGCATGCATGCACATGTATTTTGGTGTGTGTGTGTGTGTATGTGTGTGTGTGTGTTTTAAAGATTTATTTAATTCCATTTGTTATTTTTTAATTTGATCAGAGAGAGAGAGAGAGAGAGAGAGAGAGAGAGAGAGAGAGAGAGAGAGAGAAAGGGAAGGGGAAAGTGAGAAAGCAAGCCACCAGGTCTGGGACTCAAACCACGGTCGGCCATGTGGGAATCCAGTACCTTTAACCACCATGTCACCTGCTGGCCCTTGGTGTGTTTTTTAAGCTACCAGAGCTGGCATTCAAACTGCATTCTACCATATGGGATCTGGTTCCCTGTATGTAGGGTTTAACCATTTTACGAAGGGCCATCCAGGAGATGCGTACTTTTCTAAGAAATTCAGGTTTACACATGTATCTGAGTGTTTACAAATAATTAATCCCCTTTGTCCAGTCCATAGCACAGAAAGGGCTCAACTTTACACTGGGACCTGGCGGACAGAGATTAACAAAAATTTTGAACATAGCTCGACCCAAAAGGAGTCTAAATCTTACATTCCTTTGATTTCTTGTCTGCCCTTTGACCCATTCTTTGAGACAAAGACTTAGGCTAATCAGGTGGGGAAAGGTGTACAACATTTGGGCTTTTCTGGGGTTTTTGATCAATATCCTAGGTAATTTCATCTATGTTGAAATACATGCTGTCATAATTTAAGTAAAATTATTTTCAGTTGTGGGAAAACAGACTAGCTGCTCACCAAAATGGATATTTCTTCATATCTTTGAGGACTTCTGGTATTCTTAGACACAATAAAAGTCCTAATTTTTCCTCACTTATCTCATTTATAACCCTTTTATTGTTCTGAAGAAAGAAACAAAATCTTCTGAAATCTCTCCAAGGCCCTCACATGTTCCTAAGTCCAAGAATCTAAAACTGGGCACCAGTTTAATTATAGCCTTAAAGTTAGGTGGTTGCTATTCCATTTTATAGCCTTTTTTTTGAGAGGTTTTTACTCTCCCAGAAAGAGAGACAGAGAGACAGAAAGTGAGAAATCACCCCCTAGGGGCGATGGCCACCCCGCAATCCCTTCTCCTCCATTCTCTCAGGATCTTGGGCACGCACACACGCCCAGTGGGAATTTAAGCCACCAGGTCTGGGACTCGAACTGCAGTTGACTACGTGGGAGTCCAGCGACATAGCCATTACACCAACTGCTGGTCCTACATTATAGTCTTTTTAAAAATCTCTTTACAATTTTATTTAATTTTATTATTATTTTCCAAGTTGATCAGAGATAGAAAGAGGGAGAAAATGAGAAAGCAAGCTACCAGGTCTGGGACTTGAGCTGCAGTTGGCCATGTGGGAGTCCAGCGCCCTTAGCCACCACACCACCTGCTGGGTCCTATACATTATAGCCTTAAAGTTTACTTTAAAATATAAACTCTGTGTAACTCGTTTGTAGTCCTCTGCCATTCCCTTACTGACCATTGATCACCCTTTATTCCTCATTATTTTTTTTGGTTTGCTTGTACAAAAAAATTATTATTGTTCCCTATTTTAATTTTATGTTTTCTTTCTATCCCCTCTGTAGAACAGAAACTCATTCTTTTTTTTTGGGGGGGGGGTGAGGTTATTGCATTAGGACGCGTGTGCTCACAAGAGAGAGACAGAAAGCAAGAAATCACCCCTCAGGGGGGATGGCCATGCCACAATCCCTTCTCCTCCATTCTCCTCTTGGGGTCTTGGGCACGAATGCGCACGCACCTGATGTGCGTCTAAGCCAGGTCTGAGACTTGAACCGTGGTCAACTACATGAGAGTCCAGCAACATAGCCATTATGCCAACTGCTGATCCTGAGAACTCATTCCTTACAGAACATTACTGAGGGTAATTATTGACATCACAAAAGGATTCTTTAACTCTCTGCAGGCTTCTTTTTAAATAAGTACTTCCTATGGTGGTTTTAGGTGTTTGTATATAGGTCATCAATTACTTGATACAGAGAAACTCAATAAGGTAAAAAGTTAAAGGGACACTGCTGATTGAAGACACTTAGAAATGAGGACAAAACAGTTCAGCAGAGTTGGATTCACAAAAGTTTTATTTATGTATTTTCTAGAAAATGTTATATTATCATAAAAATGTATTTTGTTTAGATATAGCCAACCTTTCATCATCTGTGCTGAGGCATAACATTTTTTAAGGAGGTTTTTGCCTTAGGGCACATGTGCTTATTGGAGAGAAGGCAGAGACCCTGAGAGGGAAAGTGAGATATTACTCCCTGGGGGTACAGCCACGCTGCAATCCCTTCTCCACTCTCCTCCTGGGATCTTGGGCATGCATGCACATGCACCTGGTGTGATTTTTTTTTTTTCTTTTTTTGGAGAGGTTTTTGCTATAGGGCGCGTGCGCTCGCCAGACAGACAGAGAGAGACAGAGAGATAGAAAGCAGGAAATCACCCCCCAGGGGGGATGGCCACGCCGCAATCCCTTCTCCTCCATTCTCCTCTTGGGATCTTGGGCACGCACGCACACGCGCCTGGCGTGAGTTTAAGCCGCCGGGTCCGGGACTCGAACTGCGGTCGACTACATGGGAGTCCAGCGACATAGCCATTACGCTAACTGCTGGTCCCGGACCTGGTGTGATTTTTAGGCCACTGGGTCCAGAACTCAAACTGTGGTTGGCCGTGATGTAACCAACACCATTTACTGGCCCCGGCATATACTTTTTGTAAATAATTTTTTTTTGAGAGGTTTTTGCTATTGGGCGCGTGCGCTCGCCAGACAGACAGAGAGAGACATAGAGACAGAAAGCGAGAAATCACCCCCCAGGGGGGATGGTCACGCCGCAATCCCTTCTCCTCCATTCTCCTCTTGGGATCTTGGGCACACACGCACATGTACCCGGCGTGAGTTTTAAGCCACCGGGTCCGGGACACGAACCGCGGTCGACTACGTGGGAGTCCAGCGACATAGCCATTACGCTAACTGCTGGTTCCCGTAAATAATTATTTTTAAAATTTTATTTATCTTTATAAAATTTGCTATAGGACACATATACTTACCAGAGAAAGAGAGAGATGGGGAGAGAGAGAGAGAGAAAGCCACCAGGGCTAGGACTCAAACTGTGGTCGACCGTGTGGAACTCCAGCACCTCAACCACCACGCTACCTGCTGGTGGCCCCTGAGGCATATACATTTTAGTTACGCACTTTTGTTATAAAATTTAAATATAGGGATATCTAATATTCATAAGACTTAAAAATAGGGCGAAGGTGTTGGACTCCCACTTGGCCGACTGGTTTGAGTCTTGGATCTGGCAGCTTGCTTTCTCACTTTTCTTTCTCTCTCTCTGGTAAGCATACATGCCCTATAGCAAATTTAAAAATAATAAAAATAAATATTTAAAAAAACACAAAAAAGACTTAAAATATTTCATATATCATCAGGCTGAATACTCAGATCTGAAAAGAAGTAGGAAGAAAACGTCTTGGAATAGAAACCTGACTTTGGGAACTTGCTGTAGCTGGCTGTAGGACCTTAGGCAAATTGCTTCACTATTTTGGGCTATTTTCTCAACTATAAAATGAGGGGATTTCACTAAATGATTCAAGGTATCTTAAAGCTGTAAATTTTATAATTTCTTATCTTGCCAATGAGTTGAGTAAACCGTGGAGGTGATGCCACTACAAAGTTTGTGAAAAGAGTTTTTCCCAAGTATGATGGAGTTAGTGTATTGATAGTTTTCTCGTCTAGAAATGAGTGGTTCTTTACTTAACCTTGACTAGATTTTGTTTGCTCACATCCTGTCCAGTCATGAGTACCCCATTTAATGTTGATTTGGTTTACAGTTGCCCTAACTTCATCCTAGATCTTTTAGTTGAATTAAGAAAAATGCTAGAGGATATATATGCTTGCCAGAGAGAGAGAGAGGAAAAGTGAGAAAGCACCTTTCTCCAAAGAGTGGTCAGGTCACAATATCTTCTCCCCCATCTCTCTTTTTGGGATTTTGGACACATACACACAGGAGCCCAGCCATCACCACACCACCGGCTCGCCTCTAGTCATAATTTTTTTTGAGAGAGATTTTTTTCTTTAGGGCATGTGTGCTCACCAGAGAGACAGAAAGCAAAAAATCACCCCCCCTTGGGGCGATGGCCATGTCGCAATCCCTTTTCCTTCATTTTCCTCTTAGTATTTTGGGCATGCATGCACACACAACTAGGTGTTTCAAGCCACTGGGTTCAGGGATCAAACCATGGTTGGCCTTGTGGAAGTCCAGTGACATAACCATTATGTCATCTGCTAGTCTCAGCTAGCCGTAATTTTTAAATAATCACCCTATACCTGTACAGAGTTATCCTTATTTAAATAAATAAATAACAACTGTTGATTGTTCTTATTTCAAAAGTACCTATTTTGTTACAAATTTAAAAGTAATGTTAGTTGACAAAATTCAAACAAAACATAAATGTGTAAAGCAAAAAGGGAAAGATTTCTCCATAGTTCTCTCTACTATTGTTCTCCAAGAATAAATTTAGTGTGTGTATATATGTGTTTTTAATACACACATATACATGTGTTAATACCCACACATTTGTATGTATTAGTTTTTAAAAAAACAAAATGGGATATTTTTTAAAGTTTGCTACAAGGTGTGTTTGTTGACTGGATACAAAGATATAGGAAAGTGTGAAATCATCCCCTAGTGGTATGGCCATACTGCAGTCCCTCCTGCATCCTCTCAGGATTTGGGATCCACACATGCGTCTAGTGTATTTTTGAAGCCGCTGCCTTTGAGACTCGAACTGTGCAGCTGACCATGTGAGATCTAGCCGCCATAATTAATCTGTGTCATCTGTTGGCCCCCCAAATGGGATAGATATTAGGTATACTATTTTGTAACTTCATTTTTCACTTTGCAATACATTGTGGACTTCTTCTTGGATTAATATATGGAAATTAACCTCATTTTAAAAAATGGCTGCATAACATTTCATAGTGTGGCTGTATCACGATTTAATGACTCACCTGTGGATGGAAATTTGTCTCCATTCCCTGTTATGAATACTACATATCACCTTGCTCCTGTGTATAATTATGTTTCTAGGATAGATTTTGAGAGAAGGAATTGCTGGGCGTGTACATTTTTAAAAATTATTATTTATTTAACTTTATTTATTCATTAATTTAATTTTAATTTGACCAGAGAGAGGCACAGAGAGAGAGAGAGAGAGAGAGAGAGAGAGAGAGAGAGAGAAAGGGAGAAAGGAAGCCACCAGGTCCGGGACTCGAACCGCGGTCGGCCCTGTGGGAGTGACCAGCACCTTAACCACCATGCCACCTGCTGGTCCCCATGGGCGTGTACATTTTTTACATTTTGACAAATAACAGTTAAATTGCCTTCTTAGAGTGCAGTTTAGTTTCCCACCAATAGTAAATGGGACTTTCCAATAAAAGTGGTTAAAATGGAACAATTGATAATTACCCAAACTATTTGGTAAAAATGGTACTTCCTAGTTTTAATTAGCAGTTTCTGGTTTGTTTAGTTGTAAGGATAGCACTGTCAGGTTTTCTTACCCTCCTCTCCCCCCAGATTTTTTGCAACAGGGCGCAGTGCTTGTCATGGGTGTGTTTCAAGTTTGGGGTTCAGGACTCAAACTATGGAGTGGGCCACATGGGATCCAGCACCTTTTTTTTTTTTTTTTTTTTTTTTTTTTTTGGAGAGGTTTTTGCTATAGGGCGCGTGTGCTCGCTAGACAGACAGAGACAGAGAAATACAAAGCGAGAAATCACCTCCCAGAGGGGATGGCCACACTGCAATCCCTTCTCCATTCTCCTCTCGGGATCTTGGGCTCACACGCACACGAGCCCGGTGTGAGTTTAAGCCACCGGGTGGGGACTCTAACCGCGATCAACTACGTGGGAGTCCAGCAACATAGCCATGCTAACTGCTGGTCCCGGGATCCAGCACCTTAACCACCATGTCATCATGGCATTTACTGGCCCACCACTGTCAAGGTTTTTTTAGAGGCTTTTGCCTTAGGGCACTTGGGCTTGCTGAAGAAAGACAGAGGGAAAGTGAGAAATCATGGGGGCGGGGGCAGGTGGCGGACGGCACTGCAGCATTTCCTTCTCCATTCTCCTCCCAGGATCTTGGGCACGCACGCACCGCACACACACCTGGCGTGGGTTTCAAGTCACAGGGTCTAGGACTCCATCCGTGGTCCGCCATGTGGGAGTTCAGCGAACTACTACACCATCTGCTGTCCCCCACTGTCAAGTTTTAAAAGTTTCCTCACACATTAAATGTTGGCGTTTCTAGAGGCAGTTATCTATTGCTGCTAATGAGGGTCCTTACCACCCCTCATCTTATAGACCATCACTCTTTTTTTTTTGGAGAGGTTTACAGAGAGAGACATAGAGACAGAAAGCGAGAAATCACCCCCCAGGGGGGATGGTCACGCCGCAATCCCTTCTCCTCCATTCTCCTCTCCGGACCTTGGGCACGCACGCACACGCACGCACCCGCGTGAGTTTTAAGCCACCGGGTCCGGGACGCGAACTGCGGTCGACTACGTGGGAGTCCAGCGACATAGCCATTACGCTAACTGCTGGTTCCCTAGACCATCACTCTTAATGAAAGGACCCGAATGGCCCTAGGTTTCATCCTACCTGACTTGGGGTGGGGGTGGGGGGGAAACGAAGCGATTAGCATGGTGACAACCAACTTTACCTGAGATGCTCCCACGACCAAGTACTTTCTCAGATTGCCAATACTTGAGGCAAAGCCACAGCACTGACAGCTCACTACAGGCTCATCTGACCTCAGGGCCAATCTTGTATATGCGGGGAAATAATACGTTGCCTCTTGGGCCATCAACCCTCTAGCTTGGTTTATTTCTCTCAGACCTAATCCTTGATTCCAGTCAGAGACTGGGCAAGGGAGAGGGACAAAGATCGTGACTGAAAGGAAGTCGAATTATGACGCTTCAACTATTCTAATTGGTTGTCCATGTGTCCGTCAAGTGAGCACGCTTGGTCAAACGCTATGGAAAGCACATACCCTGTCCTGATTGGCTTAGTCGAAGGGGTGGACCATAGGGAGACCCGCTGGTTGGCTGGGATGGAACACCAATGGAGAAGCTATGACGCTGCTTTCGAAAGCGAGGCCTGCCCCGCAGCGCCGGGAGCAGTTAGCAGGTGTCCTCCGAGCTCCCGCGACCAGTTTGGTAATCTGCACCCTCCCGACACCCGGCTGCTCTCTGCTTGCGGTCACGCTTCCGGCGTCTCCGACTGTCTCCAGTTGTGCGGCGGCCATCACGCTGTCGTCTGCTCGTTTGGTCCCTGGGGAAGGTCCCGCCTTAGGCTGCACGTCTCCGCCAGTTAACGCCAGCCTGTAGCGCTTCCTGTGACGTGGCTGTTGAAACTGTGGGTCTGGGCACAGAGAGTGGGGATCCGGAACCAGGGAACAGGGCAGGAGTTTGCGGACATTAGCGGCGGGAGCGGGAGAGGATGCGCTCTGCTTTTGTATTAATTTCTGGGAAGGGAGCAGGAGGTGCCCAACTGAGGAAGTTCCGCCGTGCAGGTGGCCACCACCTTTTCAGCCAGCCGCTGGCTCTGTTGCCCAATTTCACCTCCCTTGACTTATTCCTAAATGAATCCGCTAATAAATAGGCCCTCACGGCGTGGACTGATGTCAGTGAATTTGACTTCTTTGCTCTTATTTCTTTTTCTTAATTTAAAATTATGTCAGCATATTCTCGTATAAAAAAAATCAGAACATTCCACATAGATGGGGCTAAAGTACGGTTTGACCATTACCCCAAATCCTAGTTCTCGCCTTTCTTTCCCAGAAGTAACCGCTGTTAACAGTTTGGTTTGTACCCTGGTAGCCTTCTAGGTCTTTTTTAAAAAATTTATTTACCATAGAAAATACATTGTGTCGCGGTTTTATTTGCAAGAATTTTATCATACTGTACATATTCTGCATTTTTTTTTCCTTCAGTGTTTTGGAAGTATTTTAATTTTGGTATACTTTGGTTTACTTTTTAAAAAAATGTGGTATAATGTGCTATAAGATGACTATAAAATGGCTTATTTTGTAATCCATTTCCTTACTGATGGACTGCTAGATTTTTTCAATTCCTTGCTTTTACAAGTGATACTTCTGTGAACATTTGTGGGCATGACTCCCTTTCAAAGTGTCTCTAGTGCAGTGGTTCTCTGACTTTTTGATCTGAGGACCCCTTGACACTTTTTTTTTTAAATTGGGGCCAGCAGGTGGCATGTTGGTTGAGGCGCTGGACTCCCACATGGTGACCTCGGTTTGGGTCCCGGATCTGGTGACTTGTTTTCTCACTTTCTCTCTCTCACTTTCACTGTCTCTCTCTCTGGTGAGTACCTGTATGAAATTATAAAAAAATAGCAATGATAAGACTCTTTTAGAATTGTTTATTTAATTTTATTATTTTTTTCAGAGAGATTTTTGCTATAGGACATGTGTGTTTGCTGGGGAGAGAGTGAGAGAGACAAAGCGAAAAATCACCCCTCAGGGGGATGGCCATGCTGCAATCCTTTCTCCAGTCTCTTAGGATTTTGGTCACAGACACACATGCACTTTGTATGAGTTTCAAGTTGGTGGATCTGGGACTCGAACTGTGGTTGGTCATGTGGAAGTCCTATGATGTAACCATTATGCCATCTGCTGGTTCTTCATTATTGTTTTTAAATTTATTACAGGGTACATGTGCTCACCAGAGAGAGAGGGAAAGCAAGCAAGCCACCAGGTCTGGGACTCAAACTACAGTTGACCCTGTGAGAGTCCAGCACGTTTACCACCATGCCACCTGTTGGCCCTGAATTTCTTTCTTTTATAAGGATAAATAAGGGACCAGCAGTTGGCATAATGGCTATGTCGCTGGACTCCCACGTAGTCGACCATGGTTCGAGTCCCGGACCTGGTGGCTTAAATTCACGCTGGGCGCGTGTGCATGTGTGCCCAAGATCCTGAGAGGAGAATGGAGGAGAAGGGATTGCGGCGTGGCCATCCCCCCTGGGAGGTGATTTCTCGCTTTCTATCTCTGTCTGTCTCAGTCTTTTATTTTGCTATAGGGCATGCCCTATAACAAAACAAACAAACAAACAAAAACCCTCTCAAACAAAAAAAGAATAAATAATACTCCATTGTGTGTGTGTGTGTGTGTGTGTGTGTGTGTGTGTTTATACACTACATTTTGTTTGTCCATTCATCTGTTGAGGTCACTTGAACACTTGAGTTGTTCCTACCTTTTGGCTATTATGAACATTGCTGCTGTGAACACTGGTGTACAAATAACTGAGTCCCTGCTTCAGTTCTTTTGGATATATACCCAGAAATTGAATTGCTGGGTCATATAGTAACTCTTATTTCCCTTTTGATGGATATTTAATCAATGCCACTCAAGCTGTGTCCTCCAGACTGGTCCTAATCATGAACTGTCATCTGTTCACAAGGAGATAAGTACAGAAATTGAGCATATCAGTTATCCTTTTTCTATATATGTTGTAAATATTTTTTCTTAATCTACCTTCTTTCATATTTATTTGCATTGTCTTTAGAATTCTCCACACTTTTTTTTTCTTTTAGGTTTTGCTATAGGATACATGCACTTGCTGAAGAGAGACAGAGAGAAGGAAAATGAGAAATCATCCTCTGGGGGAATGGTCATGCCATAATTCCTTCTCCATTCTCCTTTTGGGATTTTTGGGACACACACACATGCACCTGGTGTGATTTTCAAGGTGTGAGATTTGGGACTAGAACTGCATTCAGCCATGTGGGAGTCCAGCACCGTAACTACCACAATGCCTGCTGGCTGTCTCCACCCTTTTTTTACAGCTTTATTGAGATATGATTAATGTATATTAAATTGTATGTACTTAGAGTGTATAATTTGAAGAGTTTTAAAAATTTTATTTTATTTATTTTTTTTTGGAGAGGTTTTCGCTATAGGGCACGTGCGCTCGCCAGACAGACAGAGAGAGACATAGAGACAGAAAGCGAGAAATCACCCCCCAGGGGGGATGGTCACGCCGCAATCCCTTCTCCTCCATTCTCCTCTAGGGATCTTGGGTACGCATGCTCACGCGCCCGGCGTGAGTTTTAAGCCACCGGGTCTGGGATGCGAACCGCGGTCGACTACGTGGGAGTCCAGTGACATAGCCACTACACTAACTGCTGGTTCCCCAAATTTTATTTTTTATTGTCAATAAGCACATGTGTTCCAGAGAGAGAGAGAGAGAGAGAGAAAGCACTCCCCAATGAGACATGATTAGACCACAGTCCCTTTTCTTCCATTCTTCTTTCCTGTCAGAATTTCGGGCACATGTGCACACATACACAGCATGTTTTTTAAGCTGTTGGGGCCAGTTAGACATGTGGGATCAGGCTCCCTTAGCCACTAGGCTTTGGGGCCGATCCCAGATCATGGGTACATGCACAGCTGGTATGCTCACAGAGGTCCCTGGGATGTGATCTGGAACCTTCCTGTGTGAGTGAGCCTCTCGGAGCATCGCATTACCACTGTGCTACTGTGTAGTCTCTTAGGTTTTATCTTTAAACTGTCTAGAATTTATTTTTGTGAATGTGTCAGATACTACTGTAACTTAAATTTTTTTCCAAATAGATAACTGATTGTCCTAATACTATCTACTTTACTTTTTAATTGCCAGAGGGTGTGTGTGATTGCCAGAAAGAGACAGAGAGGGAGAAAGCACCCCTGAATGTGTCATGGTCACACTGCAATCTATTCCTCTGTTCCCCTTTCTTGTCAAAATTTGGGGCATATATGTACATACACCTGGTATGTTTCTCAAGCCAGGGCTGAGACTTGAGCCTCAGTCAGCCATGTGGAATCTGGCTTTCTTGACCACTAGGCCACAGGAATGACATCCAGTGTGTTATTCAGGCCACCGGGATTGATACTCAAACTGTGACCATGTGGGATCCTGCTTTTTTATGTTCAGAGTTTAATTGCTGTGTTATAGGGCTAGCTCTGTTCCAGAATTCAATTAAAATCTATGTACTGCCTCTCTAGAAAAATGCACAAACACACAGAGAATTTTGCGTAAAGTTTTAAAAGACACATGGACACTCAAGGGCAGGGGAAGGCCGTTTAGGTTGATGGATCTAGTTAGCCTGGAAGCCAGTTTATCCTGCAAGCCTTTTTCACCATTGCCTGTTTGATTTTCGGCTTTCTTGAACCCCTTTGGGCTTTCCTCTACCCTTCCACACCTTCTCTTACCACCAAACATCTACCCATTGCCTTTGTTGCCAATTATTTGCACTATGTTTTCTGGAGAACAAACTTCATTGTATATAAACCATGCTGCACCCCAAATTTCATCCCCAAATTATCTCTTCACTCGGTTGCTTTAATCAAAACCTGCCTTCTTCCTAAGGGGGAGCCTTATTGCTATGACTCTTGAGTGAAAGCCTCATATGATTTAATCTTACTGATGAAGATGAACATTTAGGGGACCAGCAGTTAGCGTAATGGCTATGTCGCTGGACTCTCACGTAGTCTACCGCAGTTCGAGTCCCGGACCCAGTGGCTTAAACTCACATTGGGCGTGTGTGCGTGCGTGCCCAAGATCCCGAGAGGAGAATGGAGGAGAAGGGATTGCAGCATGGCCATCTCCCCTGGGGGGTGATTTCTCGCTTTCTGTCTCTCTGTCTCTCTCTGTCTTTTTGGTGAGCGCATGCACCCTATAGCAAAAACCTCTCCGAAAAAAGAGAAAAAAAAGAACATTTAGGTTGTTTTTGAGTTTTTTGTTTGTTTGCTATAGGGAATATATGCTTGGCAGAGAGGGATAGGGAGAGAGGAAAAGTGAGAAACGGGAGGGGGAAAGGCCATGCCTCAATCAATTCTCCACTCTCAGGATTGAAGGCATCCATGCACATGTGCCTGGAGTGATTTTCAAGCCATGCGTGATTTTCAAGCTGCTGGGTCCAAGACTCAAACTTCACAGTAGGCCATGTGAGAATTCAGTATCTTAACCACCATGCCACATGCTGAGCCTTTGACATGTTTTTAAAATTTTTTTAAATTAAAAAATGTTTTTGGTTGGGTTCCATTGAACGCTTGTGGGGGAGGTTGCTTCTTCCAGTTGGGCTGAGAGGTGGCTGCCTGCATTGATGGACACCGTCTGCAGATTTAGTGGCTTTGCAAGAAGATTGAAATCATGACAGGTCCAGAAGCTGATGCCCAGTTCCAGTTCACTGGTATTAAAAAGTACTTCAACTCTTATACTCCCATAAGTAGAATGAGTTGTGTACTGGCCGTGTACAGAGGCATTGTTTTGACGATCTTATACTTCAAGTTAAGATCTAAGAAAACTCCAGCTGTGAAAGCAACATAAATGGAGTGAAAAGTCCAAACCTCATCTAAGTTCCCATGCCTGGAGAAGCTAATATCTGTTCATTGTGTGATACTCAATTTGTACAATAAATTATGAACCTGAAAAAAATTTTTTTTCTGCTATAGGACATGTGTGATTGCTGGAAGGAGAGAGAGAGAGAGAGAGAGAGAGAGAGAGAGAGAGAGAGAGAGAAAGAGAAAGTAAAAGTGAGAACTCACCTCCAGGAGGATGGCCACAACACAATGTCTTCTCCATTCTCCTCTTGGGATTTTGAGTCCCGGACCTGGTGGCTTAAATTCACACCAGGCATGTGTGCATGCATGCCCAAGATCCCGAGAGGAGAGTGGAGGAGAATGGATTGCGGTGTGGCCATCCCCTGGACAAGCTCAGTGTGTATGTGTACCCAAGATTCCAAGAGGAGAATGGAAGAAAAGGGATTGCTGCATGGCCATCCCTCCCTGAGGGGTGATTTCTTGCTTTCTGTCTGTCTTTGTCTCTCTGGGGAGCACATACACCCTATAGCAAAAATCTCTAAAAATAAATAAATGAGTAAGTCAGGCAACAATCTTATAAATTAATAAAGATAGTCTCAACATAGGCAATAAAAGAACAATTTGTAATTTCTATCTAGAGGACGTCAATGTAGTTTTAATATGAATTTTCCCAAAGACTAATGATGTCAAGCACTTTCTCATGTGCTTATTGACCATGCATATCTTTCTTTGTGTAATGTCTATTCAAATCTTTTGGCCATTTAAATTCATTTTTAAATTGGATTTTTAAATTCTTAATTTATAGGAGGCCTTTCTATATTCTGGTTATAAATCCATTGTCATATATATGTTTTGCAAATGCTTTCTCCCAATCTTGCTATAGGGCACATGTGCTTACCAGAGAAAGAGAGAGAGAGAGAGAGAGAGAGAGAGAGAGAGAGAGAACAAGAAGATACCCTATTTTTAAATTTGACCAGAGAGAGACAGAGAGAAAGAGAAAGGAGAAGGTAGAAAGCAAGCTGCCAGGTCCAGGACTTGAACTGTGGTCGGCCATGTGGGAATCCAGTGCCTTTAACCACCATGCCACCCACTGGCCCCCCTATTTTTTTTAAGTTTATTCATTTATATTATCCATGAATGAGAGAGAGAGACAGGATGGGAGCGATAGAGTGACAGCACCCCCAACACGATCTTAATGCCACGATCCACCCTCAGCTTCACCCAGCCCCACATTATGGGCATGCTTGTGCCTGCCATACACAGGTTCCAAACATTAACCTAGAACATGCCCATGTGGGTTAACCTTGCAGAACATCACATTTTACAGCTGTGTCACTGGCCCCCTTAATGGTGCTTTTTGATGAACAGGTTTTTAAATTCAGTAAAGTATAATTTATCATTTTTTCTTTTATGACTATAGCTGTCTATGTTCAAAGAAACCTTTGTTTATCCTCAAGTCTCAAAGATTCTTTTCTGTATTTTTTCCTAGAAGCTCTATAATCTTAAGATTTATATTATATGTATAGTTCTATGATCCATTTTCAATTAGTTTGGGGTATGGTATGGGATTGGGGTCAATGTTTATTTTTCCCATATTGATATAGAGTTATTCCAACATTTGTTGAAAAGACTTTTCTTTCCCCAATCCAGTATTGCTTTGTCTAAAGTAGAATGACTTGGGGCTAGCAGATGGCATAGTGATTACATTGTTGAACTCCCATATGGCCAACCGCAGTTCCAGTCCTGAACCCAGTGGCTTGAAAATCATGCTGGGAGCATGTGTGTTCATGCCCAAGATCCTGAGAGGAGAATGGAGAAGGGATTGCATCATGGCCATCCCTTCTGGGGGGTGATTTTTCACTTTCCCTTACACTGTCTCTGTCTCTCTTTCCAACGAGCACACATGTCCTAACACACACACACACACTCACACACACACACACACACACACACACAAAACCTTTAAAAATAATAAATAAAATAGAATGAATTTATGGGATGGCCCTGTTATGGGGTGGTTGATTGCAGTGCATCAGGAGCAGGATCCCACATGGCTGATGCATTTTGAATCTCAGCCCCAGTGGCTTGAAAACATGGTGGATGTGTGTGTGTGTGTGTGTGCGCTCAAGATCTTGATGGGATGAAGAAATGGAGGAAAAGGGATTGTGGCATGACCATGCCCCATTGGGGAATTTTTTCTTCTTTCTTTCTGGCAAGCATACTTGCCCTCTGGCAATGACAACAAAACATTCTATTTTCTCCTCTGCTAAAAACTTTAGTTTCAAAGTTTGACCCCCTCTTGATAGTCTTGTTATAATAAAACTTTAGGGAACATTTAGTATAGTTTTCCCTTTTTAAAATCAAACCTTTGTTAACCTATTACTTTGAAAAAATTTCAAATTTAAAGAAAAATTGCAGGGATAGCACAAAAACTTCCATATACTCTTTAGCCAGATTCATAAATATTTAACATGTTGCCGCATTTATTTTTATTTTTAATTTTATGTTTTCTTTTTTCATTTCTTTTTCTTCCATACATTCAATCACATTATTATTTGTCTTACAAAATGGATATTTCAACAGGTGAACATTTCTCCCTAGTACTGTTGATAAAACTACGAAATATCTTCAACAGATAATACCACACGTCTTTGTGCCATTAATGCTTTTCCTCCCTGTCCCTCCCCCAAATGTCCTTCCTCATACCCTCCTCTTTCACACACACTATATGAATGGTTAGAAAAACTGTGGCACATATATTCAATGGAATACTATTCATCCATAAAAAGCAACAAAACCCTGACTTTTGACAGGAAGTGGATGAATGTGGAAGACTTACTGCTGAGTGAAGCAAGCCTTGCTATGAAGGAGAGGCATTGTCTGTCCCCACTTAATATATACCGAGTGTCTGCCGCATTTATTTTATTTTTTTTTAACTTACCATAGGGTGTGTGAGATATCACCAGAAAGAGACAGAGGAGAAGAGAGAAAGTGAGAAAGTACCCCCCCAGGGGAATGAACACACTGCAATCCTTTCTCTTGGGATTTTGGGCATGCATACACATGTGCTGGGCCTGTTCCTTAAGCCACAGATCCTGAACTCAAACAGCATAGCAGGCCATGTAGGGTCTGACTCCCTTAACTGCTAGGCTACAGGGCTGGCCTGGGCCAGTTATCCTGTAGTATGTCCCTTGGTTTGGGTTCATCTGATGTTTTGTCATAATTAGATTCAGGTTATGCTTTTTTTTAGGAGTACTGAGAAGTATTGTGTTCTCAGTGCTTTGCAACAGGAAGAACATAATGTCCATTTGCCTGGTATTTAGTGATGGTGAGTTAAAAAAACAAATTTTTGCCAGAGGGTGTGTGCTATCACCAGAGCAAGACAGAAACAGAGAGAGGAAGAGGGAGAAAGCATTCCCCAGTTGAGTGCAGTCACACCACAATCCCTTCTCCATTTGTCAATCCTGTTGGAATTTGGAGAATGCACACTAATGCACCGGACGTGTTTTTCTTTCTTTTTAAATTTATATTTTGCTATAGGCCCCATGAACTCACTGGAGAGAGAGAGAGAGAGAGAGAGAGAGAGAGAGAGAGAGAGAGAAAGAGAGGGAGAGAGAGAGAGGGAGGGAGAGAGAGAAAGTGAGAAAGCACCCCTCCTCCCCACCCGTGGTAATGACCATGCTGCAGTCTCTTCTCCATTCTCCTCTCGGGATTTTTGGGCATACACACACACGTGCACAGTGTCTTTCTCAAGTTGATAGGTCTAAGACTTGAAAGATGCAGTCAGCCACGTGGGATCCAGCTGCCTTAACCACTATACCATCTGGCTGCTCTCCTGACGTGTTTTTCGAGTTCCCAGAGCCAGGAGTTGGACCGTGTGGCTGGCTATATGGAATCGAGGCCCCTTAACTGCTAGACCATGGAGTTAGTGTTGATGATATTAATTTTGACCATTTGTTTAAAGTATAGTCTGCCAGGTTTCTCCACTGTAAAGTTACTTTTTTTTTTTTTTTTTTTTTTTTTTTTTTTTTTTTTTTTTTAGTTTTTGCTATAGGATGCATTCACTCACCAGACAGACAGAGACACACAGAGAGAGAGAAAGTAAGAAATCACCCTCTGATGGTATGGCCATGCCACAATCCCTTCTCTTCCATGTTCCTCTCAGGATTTTGGGCAGGCACACACACATGCCCGCCATGGTTTTCAAGCTGCTGGGTTCAGGAATTGAACCTTGAAATTGGCCATGTGGAGTCCAGCTGCCTTAACCACATGCCACCTACTGGCCTCTGACCTTACCATTTTTACCTTTGTAAAAAATATAAATTTGAGATACTTTGAGCACATAAATGTCCTGTTCTTTATCAAACTCTCACCCAATAGTTTTTTTTTAAGAATTATTTTATTTAATTTTGTTCATCATCATCATTATTATTATTTTAAAGTTTTGACCAGAAAGAGTGAGAAAGTGAGAAAGCAGGTCACCAGGTCTGGGTCTCAAACTGTAGTCCACCATGTGGGAGTCCAGCACCTTAACCACCATGCCACCAGCTGGTCCCTTGCTCTATAGTTTTTAATATCATTGATGATTCTTACCTGAATCAATTATTTTATTTTAGAGAGATTTTTGCTATAGGGCATGTGTGCTCACCAGAGAGACAGAAAGAAAGAGACAGAGAGACACAAAGTGAGAAATCACCGCCCATGGGGGGATGGCCACACTGAAATCCCTTCTCCTCCATTCTCTTTTCAGGATCTTGGGCACACATGCACATGTGCCTGGCATAAGTTTTAAGTTACCAGGTCCGGGACTCGAACTGTGGTCAACTATGTGGGAGTCCAGTAACGTAACCATTATGCCATCTGCTGGTTCTGCCTGAATCGATTATTACTTTGATGTTTGAAAAATGGTGATTTTTCCGGAGCCAACAGGTGGCATGGAAGTTAAGACACTGGATCCTACATAGCCAACTACACTGCTCACATCACAGACCTGGTGGTTTGAAAATCACACTGGGAGCGTGTATGTGGGTGCCCAAAATCTTGAAAAGAGAACAGAAGAGAAAGGACTGTGGCATGGCCATCCCCCTGGGGGGGTGATTTCTCACTTTCCCTCTCTCTCTGTCTCTGGTGAGCACACGTGAACAAAACTTTTTGGAAAAACTGTTATTTTCTAAGTACATCATTAATTCTACATTTATTAGTTGGCATTTTACTGTAAAGAAGAGCTTTTCCTGGGGCCAGGAGGTAGTGTGGTAGCTAAGGCACTGAACTCCTATGTGGTTGACCACAGTTTGAATCCTGGACCCAGCGACTTGAAAATCACACCAGGTGTGTGTGCATGCATGCCCAAAATCCCAAGAGGAGAATGGCGTCGCAGAGACTGTGGCGTGGCCATCCTCCCTGAGGGGTAATTTCTTATTTTCCTTCTCCCTGTCTTTCTCTGATGAATGCATGTGTCCTATGGCAAAAACCTAAAACAAACAAACGAAAAAAGCTTTTCCTTTATGTATTGGTTCATGCTTGGTTATCAGTATGGACTCAGATTTTATTCATTACATAGGTTATAGTGTTTTACTGTGATTATTCATTTTGATGCTAAAACTGGGTCGAATTTGGCAAATGGGAGCCCCTTCAAGCTAGTTTCTGTGACCATTGACATGTACCCATAACTTTTTAGTACTTCCTTACTTTTGGAACAATAAATCTACCTCAGGCTTATCTTGTATTTCCCTGTGTTGACCCTGGAATTAGCTATTTCTCCAAGGATCTCTGCCTGGCTCACTTAAGTGGAGAGTGATATTTAGAAAACAAGATTTGGGTGCTGGATACACTCATTGCTACTGAACGGTCATTGCATTTGTTGTCTTTTAGCAGGTAGATGTAAGAATGATCCCTGGCTTTTGAATCTCTCTTAATATCTCCACCAAGTGATTGTAGGTCTCTGCTTGAACACTTCATTATTTGAGAAAATTGCTCCAGAGACAGTATCTTCCATTTTTAGGCAGCTCAGATATTTGACAACTCTTCTTATTTGAAAATAGTGGTCATTTGTTTCCTCTACTAAGTTTCGTCTTCTCTTTGCTAGCATCTGCCATTCCTTTATTGCCATTACTTTTAAAAAAAATTTAAAAGATTTTTTTTATATTCAATCCATTACCGTTTATTAAAGTTTATTTATTTATTCCTTCCATTAGTGGTCGAGAGAGAGAGAGACAGTACCCACCAAGAGGGCCCTGATGCCATGATCTATCCCCCAGCCTCAGGCAGCTCTGGATCATGGGCATATATATGCCAGGCATACTCAGGGAGGTCTCTTGTCACAAAACTAGACCCTTTCCATGTGGGTCAACCTCATAGAATGTTGCATTTTATTGCCACTCCATTGTCTGGCCTAACTTGCCCCCTGCCATTACTCTCATAGCAGAGTTTTAAGATCTACTCAGGTGGCATGGCTGTTAAGGCACTGGACTCCGACATGGCTGACTGCGGTTCTAGTCCTGGACCTAGTGGCTTGCTTTCTCACTTTCCCTCTCTCTCTCTTTGTCTCTCTCTGGTTAGTACACATGCTTGATAGCAACCATAATAATAATAATAATAATAATAATAATAATATAAATAAATAATCTACTAATTTTTCCCATTATTCTCTTCTGTCATACTTCTCTTTATTAATATCTCTCTTTAAAGATTGGCATCTATGGGCAAACCATTTTCTGGGACCCCTCCCTTCTTCTTGGGAGCTCTGTTTTTCCTTCCCTCTTCTTCAATAAATTCCCCGTTTTACGATACCAAAAAAATAAAATAAATAAAATAAAAAATAAAGATTGGCATCTAGAACAAAATGTACTATTTCAGGTGTGTAGTCTGACCAGTACAGAAGAGTGGGCCAATAGCGTTCTTTGTTCTAGACTCTATGCTACTACTCATGTAGGCTGAGAGTCAGTTTTAGTTTTTAGGTTTTTTGTTTGTTTGTTTGTTTCTTTTTGACAGCCATATTAGTCACTCTACTTATGTTGAGGCTATAGTTAGTTGAAATTCTGAAGATTTTAACTCTGCTATGGTCATCCATTTGGGTACTTGAATACGTGTGTTTTAGACCTAGTACAAGTCTTTAATTTGTTCTTTTTCTTTTCAGCTTGTTAAATTTAGCCTATTGTCCCTGCTTGTCAAATTTATTTTGAATCCTGAATGACCTCTGGTTTTACTAACTTCTCTACTTTATCATCTGCAAATTTGATTAGTATTTCATTCGTGTCTTCATGTAAATAATTATTTTAAAATATCAAAAAAGCCAGGCTGAGTTCAAATCCCTCAGTCTAACTAGACACTTTCTCCCATGTTGGAATCAATCCATCAAATAAGTTCACTGCTGTTGAGTGCTCAGATCCTGAGCCAGCATATTTGTCACAATATCACCTTTAACCAATTTCTCGTCTTTTTATGGAGTCAGTACTTTAGAGTCATAGGGAGGCTGGTTTATTGTAAATTTGGGTCCTTTTATATTCCAGACTTCTTCTCCTTCTCCTTCTCCTTCTCCTTCTCCTTCTCCTTCTTCTTTTTGGGAAGAGGTTTTTGCTACAGGGCGCATGCACTTGCCAGAAAGACAGAGAGAGACAGAGAGACAGAAAGCGAGAAATCACCCCCCAGGGGAGATGGCCACACCACAATCCCTTCTCCTCCGTTCTCCTCTCAGGATCTTGGGCATGCACACACACACGCCCTGCGTGAGTTTAAGCCACCAGATCTGGGACTCGAACTGTGGTCAACTACATGGGAGTACAGTGACATAGCCATTACCAGCCAACTGCTGGTCCTCAAACTTACTATTCTTGAGTAGAGATTGGCCTGCTCTGGATCAGTCTGTGTCCTTGGTGACAAAGGCAAAGAGAAATGTTTCAAGCAGCTGAGTGTATTCTACCTTAATCATAGAATCTTTATCCAATCTGAGAAACTTCAGAGGTCATCTAGTTCAAGTTTATAAAATTTGACCGACAAAACCCATTAATGTGTCTTCCTCTTTTAATGCTAAAATCATTGAACCAGTACTTACACAGCTTATGAAAAAGGAAGAAAGGTGTCTTATAATAGAAAGATGCTCTCATAATTTGCAAATAAGAATAACATAAGGTCATTGTCTAAAAATGAAGTAAAATGAAACATAATGGATAAAAGTAGCTTTCTGAGCACATATCTACAGATTCAAACTACCCTAAGAGAGAGCTCAGTTTTTGTTTTGTTTTGAGAGAGAGATTTTTGCTATAGGGTGTATGCGCTCACTAGGCAGACAGAGACAGAGAGACAGAAAGTGAGAAACCACCCCCTGGGGGATGGCCATACTGCAGTTTCTTCTCCTCCATTCTCCTTTCAGGATCTTGGGCATGCATGTACACAGGCCTGGCATGAGTTTTAAACCACCGGGTCCAGGACTCAAACCGTAGTCTACTACATGGGAGTCCAGCAACATAATCATTACACCATCTGCTGTTCCTGAGAGAGCTCAGTTTTTTAAAGTGAAATTTTAGCGTTTTTCAAGTTTCCATCAAAGACCACTGTATGATCTTAGGAAAAGAGAATGAGATGCAAGAATGCAAATAAATCCAAACTTAATAAACAATTTGGCCATATAAATAGTGATCTGTGAATGGAAGGGTAAAGACTGGTTATCTGCAAGGAGCCTGGAATAAATAGGGAATAAAGATGTTTTATTTCTTTAGCTTTTCTGGGGGGTTCTTTTTTTTTGTCTTTTTTTAGAGTTTTTTTTTTTTTTTTTTGCTACAGGGCGCGTGCGCTCGCCAGACAGACAGAGAGAGACTGAGAGACAGAAAGCGAGAAATCACCCCCCCAGGGGGGATGGCCACGCTGCAATCCCTTCTCCTCCATTCTCCTCTCGGGATCTTGGGCATGCCCGGCGTGAGTTTAAGCCACTGGGTCCGGGACTCGAACCGTGGTCGACTACGTGGGAGTCCAGCGACATAGCCATTACGCTAACTGCTGGTCCCTGGGGGGTTCTTTTTGTTGCTGATTTTTAAAAAAGACTTATTTTATTCATTCATTCATTTATTTTAATTTTATATATAGAGAGAGACAGAGAGAGAGAGGGGAAGCGAGAAAGCAAGCCACCAGGTCTGGGACTAGAACCATGATCAGCAATGTGGGAATGTGCAGCACTTTAACCACCACACCACCGGCTGTTCCTGTTGCTTATTTTTAATTACACAGGAAATATATGCATACATTCTTTTTAAAAAATAATTATTTTATTTAACTTTATTTATTATTATTGTTATTATTTTCCAGTTTTCCATCAGAGGGAGACAGAAAGAGGGAAAGTGATAAAGCAGGCCACTAGGTCCAGGATTCGAATTGCAGTCAGCCATGTGGGAGTCCAACACCTTTTTATTTTTCTTTTTTGGGAGATGTTTTTCACTATAGGGTGCGTGTGCTCGCCAGAAAGACAGAGAGAGACAGAGAGAGACACAGAGACAGAAAGCGAGAAATCACCCCCGTAGGGGGATGGCCACACTGTAACTCCTTCTCCTCCGTTCTCTTCTCAGTATCTTGGGCACGCACACGCGCCCAGCATGAGTTTAAGCCACCGGGTCCGGGACTCGAACCATGGTCAACTACGTGGGAGTCCAGCGACATAGCCATGATGCTAACTGCTGGTCCCTGGAGTTCAACACCTTTAACCACCATGCCACCTGCCAGCCCCATGCATAGATTCTTTTTGTAAGAATATTAAACCATGGACCAGCAAGGTAGCATGAAGTTTAAGGATGCTGGACTCCACATGGCCAACTGAGCCATTTGAATCCCAGATCCAGTGGCTTGAACATTACAGCAGGCACATGAGTGTGCTGTCCATAATACCAAGAGGAGAATGGCAGAGAAGAGATTGTGTGTTTGGCCATTCGGGGGGGGGGGTGTTCATTTCTCACTTTCCCCCTCTCTCTGTCTCTCTCTGGTGAGTGCATGCACCCTATGGCAAATATATACATATATATATATATATATATATATATATATATATATATATATATACATACACACACACACACATATGTAAAAATATATATATATTTATATATATATATTTTATATATATGTAAAAGAAAAGAATATTAGAGATAAGAGTAAGTTTCTTTTCACCATTCTTTGCTCTCATTTTGGGTAGATAAGACATTTTTTTAAAGTTTTTGCTATAGAGTACGTGTGTTTGCTGGAGAAAGTGCTGGCCATGTGTAGTCCAGCTGCCTTAACCTCCATGCCATCAGTTGGTCCTACGCAGATTTTAATAGAAATATCTTTTAAAAAAAATTTTTTTTGGAGAGGATTTATTTTGCTATAGAGCATGTGTGCTCGCCAGACAGAGAGAGACAGAGAGACAGAAAGCGAGAAATCACCCCCCAGAGGGGATGGTCACGCCGCAATCCCTTCTCCTCCATTCTCCTCTCGGGATCTTGGGCATGCATGCACACACGCCCGGCATGTTTAAGCCACCAGGTCCGGGACTCGAACCGTGGTCGACTACGTGGGAGTCCAGCAACATAACTATTATGCCATCTGCTGCTCCCTACAAAAAGATATTTCTAGGGACCAGCAGTTAGTGTAATGGCTATGTTGCTGGACTCCCACATAGTCCACTGCAATTCAAGTCCTGGACCTGGTGGCTTAAAACTCATGCTGGGCATGTGAGCGTGCATGCCCAAAATCCTGAGAGGAGAATGGAGGAGAAGGGATTGTGGCATGGCCATTCCCCCAGGGAGCGGGGGGGGGGGGGGTGATTTCTCATTTTCTATGGCAATAATCTCTCTCTCTAAAAAAAAAGGAAAAAAACATTAAAATAATTATTTTATTTTTTAACTTTTATTTATTTATTTTAATTTGACCAGAGAAGGACAGAGAGAGAGAAAGTAAGAAAGCAAGCTGCCAAGTCCAGGACTCAAACCCCAGTCAGCCATATGGGAGTCCAGCACCCTTAACCACCATGCCACCTGCTGGCCCCAGAATTATTTTATTTTCATTTTCTTTATTGTCATTATTATTATTATTATTATTATTTACAATTTGACCACAGAGCAACAGAGAAAGAGAAAGTGAGAAAGCAAGCCGCCAAGTCCAGGACTTGAATCGTGATTGGCCATGTGGGAGTCTGGCACTTTAACCACCACACCACCTGCTAGCCCCAGGAATTCAGGGATATCTTTTCTTTTCTTTTTTTTTTTTTTCCAATTTGCTCTAGAGCGCGTATGCTTGCCAGAGAGAGAGAAGGAAAGTGGGAAAATGAGACAGCACCTCCCAGGGGTGATGACCACACCTGCCAGTTTCTCCTCCTCCATCCTCCTCTTGGGATTTTGGGCATGCATGCACACATGCCTGATGTATTTCTTAAGCCACCACGTCCAGGACTTTGGGACTCACGCTGCGCAGTTAGCTATGTGGTATCCAACCTCCTGGTGGTGTGGTGGTTAAGACGCCTGGATCCCACATGGTACTTTGATTGTAAAGGAAGAAGTAAACTATCTCTATTTGTAGATGGCATGATCATGCATACAAAAAATTCCAAGGAATCCACTAAAAGCCATAGAACTAATAAACGAGTTCTGCCAGATTGCAAGGCGTAGGGTCAATATACAGGGCCAGAGGTAGCATGGTGGTTAAGGTGGCTGGATTCCACGTGGCCATTTGAGTGATTTGAGTCCTGGACTTGGTGGCTTGAAAAACATGCTGGGCACCTGTATATGCATTCCCAAAATTCCAGAAGGAGAAATGGAGAAGGATTGCAGTGTGGCCATTCCCTGTGAAGGGGTGCTCTCTCTCTCTCTCTCTCTCTCAGTTACTCAATGTCTCTCTGGCAAGTAAATGCACCCTCTGTCAAAAAAATTATATATATATACACACACACGCATATATATATATATATATATCTTTAGGATAGAAAGATAGTTTCTCAGGTTTATATAATCTGATGTTAATAATAACCTTGGGGAACCAGCAGTTAGCGTAATGGCTATGTCACTGGACTCCCACGTAGTCGACCGCGGTTTGCGTCCCGGACCCGGTGGCTTAAAACTCACGCCGGGCACGTGTGCATGCGTGCCCAAGATCCCGAGAGGAGAATGGAGGAGAAGGGATTGCGGCGTGACCATCCCTCCTGGGGGGTGATTTCTCGCTTTCTGTCTCTATGTCTCTCTCTGTCTGTCTGGCGAGCGCACGCGCCCTATAGCGAAAAAACCTCTCAAAAAAAAAAAAAAAATAACCTTTGCGTTGGGGCCAGCAGGTAGCATGGCGGGTAAGGCACTGGATCCCACATGGCTGACTTCATAGCTCAAGTCCCAGATGTGGTGGCTTGAGAAATGCCAGGTGTGTGTGTGTGTGCATGTCCAAAATCCCAAGGGGACAATGGAAGAGAAGGGATTATGGCATGACCATTCTTCCTGAGGGTAGGGGTGATTTCTCATGTTCCCTGTCTCTGTCTTTCTTGTGAGCATATGTGCCCTATGACAAAAGCCTAAAAAAAAGCCTTTGTGGATATAAAATGCCCTTTTTTTTTTGGAGAGGTTTTTGCTATAGGGCGTGTGCACTTGCCAGACACACAGAGAGAGACAGAGACAGAAAGTGAGAAATCACCCCCCCACAGGGGGGATGGTCACGCCGCAATCCCTTCTCCTCCGTTCTCCTCTCGGGATCTTGGGCACGCACGCACACGCGCCCGGCGTGAGTTTTAAGCCACCGGGTCCGGGACGTGAACCGCGGTCGACTACATGGGAGTCCAGCGACATAGCCATTACGCTAACTGCTGGTCCCAAAATGCCCTTTGTTTTAAAAATGTGCAGGGAACCAGCAGTTAGCGTAATGGCTATGTCGCTGGACTCCCATGTAGTCGACCGCGGTTCACGTCCCGGACCCGGTGGCTTAAAACTCACGCCGGGCGCGTGTGCGTGCGTGCCCAAGATCCCGAGAGGAGAACGGAGGAGAAGGGATTGCGACGTGACCATCCCCCCTGGGGGGTGATTTCTCGCTTTCTGTCTCTGTCTCTCTCTCTCTGTCTGGTGAGTGCACGCGCCCTATAGTGAAAAACCTCTCAAAAAAAAAAAAATGTGTTCAGATTGGGTCGGCTGGCAGATAGCATGGAGGTTAAGGGCGCTGGACTCCCACATGGCCAACCCCGGTTCAAGTCCCAGACCTGGCAGCTTGCTTCTCTCGCTCTCATTCTCACTCTGTTCCTCTCTGGTTGAAATAAAATAAATAAATAAAGTTAAATAAAATAATTCTTTAAAAAAATAAAAATGTGCTCAGAAATCAACTTTTTCTTTCTTTTTTTAAGAGAGATTTTTGCTATAGGGCATGTGCACTTGCCAGAGTGAAAGAGACAGAGAAACAGAAAGTGAGAAATCACCCCCTGGGGTGTGGTCATGCCACAATCCCTTCTCTAGGGATTTTGGACATAAATGCACACATGCCTGGTGTGAGGTTTAAGCTGCCAAGTCTGGGACTTGAATTGTGCTTGACTACGTGGGAGTCCAGTGATGTAACCATTCCACCATCTGCTGGTCCTCAGAAATCAACCTTTTAATATATAGTCTGGCCTTCTGAATATGCCTGCCTTCCTAGAAGGACTGCCTTGGACATATGCCCACCTCAGTTCTTGAGATAAATCTGTTTTATAAACTAATACATTGGGGTATAATCCTGATAACTATGGGATTGGCTAGTTTGTCTAGCCAGGTACCACACCTTCGATCACTATGATACCACAAACATATTTTCTATCTATGTGGTCGCTCCTCTGTGCTTAGCAACCAGCCCTGATCTCAGATGGCTCTCTGACTTTTGTGTGTCTAGTTGGGGAAACAGGACACATGAAGTAAAAGAGTTGGGCCAGACTGTGACATGGTGGTTAATGCGACTGGATCCCACATGGCTGACTGACAGCATGGTTCAAGTCCCAGACCTGGCAGCTTGAGAAACACACCAGGCGCATGTGTGTGTGTGTGTGTGTGTGTGTGTGTATGTGTGTGCACACTCACAATCCCAAAAGGAGGGAGAAATGGAAGAGAAGGAATTGTGACGTCACCATTCTCATGGTGGGGAGTGCTTTCTCACTTTTCCTCTCGGTCTCTCTCTTTTTCTCTGTCTCTCTTCGGCTAGTATACACAGCCTCTGACAAAATTAAAATTTAAGAGACTGTTAAAAGGAGAAAAAGAGTCATCTTATCCATTCTCATGGCTTCAACTGCTTCTTATCCACCGATGTCACACACATGTCCAACCCACACCTCGTTCCTGAGCTTCAGACCCTACATACCCATCTGCCTGTATGGATGCTCCATAGGTATCTCAAATTCACTGTTTCCCATACTGCGCTCATTCTGGCCCAGCCTGGTCTGTTTCTCCTGTTGTGTTCCTTATCCAGTTCCCAAGCCTGAAACCTTCATACCGTTCTCCTTCTAGTTGTTCTACCACCAAACACTTTCAGGTTGGTGTGCTAAAGAGCTGTTCAATCCATATGCTTCTTATTCCTACTGCTGCTCCCTGGTCTAGGTTACCATCATCTCAAACCTGAGCTATTACAACTGTTTCCTCATTCCTCTACCTGCTCTCGCTGTAATCCTAATTTCCCACACTATATCCAGAGAACTCATTCTAAAACACGAACCCTTTAGTGACTTTCTCTGAGAGAAAACCCAAAGTTATTTAAGTGGCTTACAAAGCCCTACATCTGATGCCTGCCTTGGCTTTATTTATCATCATTCCTCATCTCAAACTCCGTGTTTCAGCCATTCTAAACTCCGTGCCTCAGCCATTCTAAACTCCATTTCCCATTCTTGGAGCATGCCATGCTCTCTTTCTCTCAAATCTAAGCCTTCACACATGCTACTCCTATGTCGGGTTGTTCCACTTTAAGTGATGCTATGACTGAGCAGCGAGTACAGATTGGTGACCGCTTGATCCTTCCACTGTAGAATTCCTCATTGTTTTTCTCCTATTTGTTTCAGCATCCACTGATGATCATTATCTCAATCGTCTATTCCATAAAGGGGCTTCCAGATTGTGGTTTTTCTAGTTCTGTTATTCCCTATACATCTATTAGCTGCGATTCTTTTTTTAGGTGAAGAAATTTCCCTTACTTGGGGTCAGCAGGTGGTATGGTGGTTAAGGTGCTGGACTCCCACATGGTCAGCTATGGTTCGAGTCCCAGACCTGGCAGCTTACTTTTTCACTTTCACTTTCCCTTTCTCTCTCTGTCTCTCCCTGGTGAGCACAAATGCCCTATAGAAAATTAAAAATAGTAATAATAATAATAAATGAATAATTCTTTTTTTAAGAATTATTTTAAAAAATAATTATTTATTTAATTTTATTATTATTATTCAATTTGACCAGAGAGAGATATAGAAAGAGAAAGAGAGGGAGTGAGAAAGCAAGCCAACAGGTCCGGAACTTGAACCATGGTTGGCCATGTGGGATTCCAGCACCTTAGCCACCACACCACCTGCTGGCCCCAATAAATAAATAATTCTTACAACAAAACAAAACAAAAGAAATTTCCCTTACCAACTAGGTCTCCTTAGGGGCTGGTACCCTAGCCTAGTAATTAAGGGAACAGGATCCCACGTGGCTGACTGTGGTTTGAATCCCGGACCCAGGGGCTTGAAAAATATGCCAGGCATGTGTGTGTGCATGTCCCAAATCCCCATAGGATGGAGAAATGGAGAAGGGATTGTGACATGACCATGGCCTCTTGAGGAGTGCTTTCTCCCTCCAATTCTGTCTCTCCTTCTCTGACAAGTGCACATGCCTTCTGGTAATAATAATAAAAAAGCAACATGACCATTAGGTCTATTTGATATTCTTTTTTTTAAAATTTTTTATTATCATCATATTCTTCTTTATATTACATTGAATTACATATAACTTTATAGTGTATTACATTGCTTTTTTTTTTTTTTTGCTTGCACATCAATGTTTATTGCAACATTATTCACGATTGCCAAGACATGGAACTAACCTAACTGTTCACAAACTGATGAATGGATTGGAAAAGTGTGACATATATACTCTGTGGAATACTACTCAGCCATAAAAAATAACAAGACCTTGGAATTTGATAGAAAGTGGTCAGATATGGAGGATCTATTGCTGAGTGAAGTAAGCCAGGCTATGAAAGAAAGATATTGTATGTATCCACTTAATATATACCAACTATCCACACTCTATGGTAGAGAGCAAGATATTGGAGGACATAAAAGCAGTGAAAGTACTTAACGAGAATAAGACAGTGTGGAATGGGGGGGTCAAGAGAAGAGGATAGAAAAAGATAGCAAGAGAACAAATAGAGAGGCAGGGCGTTAGTGGGAAACAGATATGGCTTATTATCTGTTGATGATGACGTGTATAGTATTCTCAACTGGATTGGTCTAAGAAATATTTCATGATGGGTAAAGTCTTTTTTTTATTTTTATTTTTTTTCAATTTATTTATTTGCATTCATTCACTGAACATCATTACAGCATACAAAATGAGATTTTCCATCCAAAGTACATTATATATTGCCTCAATCAAGCACATCAACAAACATGTTATTGTCAGCAAATGATCTTCCATTTCTTGTCTTCTGTATGTTTTGCTTTTTTCCCCCCCATCCTTGATTCCCTATCTCCTACCCTCTCCCATCTCCCACTCTCCTCCCACACTGTCTCTGGTATCTATGTTTGCTTTCTATACTGTTTTCTCCTCACATTTTATTGTATCGCCAAAGACCCTAGTCAATCCAAATACCCTCATAGCAAACAGAGGTGATACACACATTTCCATGAACACAAGTCTTACTTTACGCATCCTATAAAGTAGCACCTAGCTGGGGCTACATATCTTACTGCTGTCATTGAATAGATATATATTTTTTTTTTCTGAAACTTTTTTCTTTTTGTAACTCAATTTACATTCCTTCCCTAAGCTTCATCACAGCATACAAAATGCAATCTCCCATCCAGTACACACTGCATAGTGACACAATCATGCACATTACAAAAATTTTCCATTACTAGTTCCTAGAATTACTTCCACCCCTCTTTCTGACCCTCTGTCCCTTCCCACCCTCCTCTCACACCACCTCCGGTGTCTACAATTGTCCTTCATTCCCTTCCCACCCACGTTGCATTGATCACACAATTTCCTACATAATCTAACTACTTTCAATGGTGAGTTCACTCATTACTACTAAGAAAACCAGTTTTAACTTAACTCAAAGAAGTGCCAAGGAACTTTGCTTAAAGCCAGGAAACAAGTTAGGATTCTGTTCAAATGGTAGGTGCATGAACCTATCAGTCTCATGTACTTTTATCTTCTGTTCTGGTTCAATTTTCCTGATTAAATTCTGGGATATAATATTCAACTCCAGACTTGTCCCTAAGATTAAGTTGGCCACTTTCATAGTTTTTGGAATCTTATTTCCATGTGCCTGTGTTTAATTTTCTTGATACAACACACCCTTGAGAACTTCTTGGAGATCTGGTCTGGTGCTGGTAAATTCTTTCAGGTTTTGTTTATCTGAGAATGTTCTTGTCTTTTCTTCCCACCTGAAAGATAATCTTGCCGGGTACAGTATTCTTGGCTGAAATTGCTTCTCTCGTAACACTTTGAATATATTTTCCTATTCTCTCCTCGCTCGCATTGTTTCCGATGAGAGATCTGCTGTTAGCCTGATGGGATGTCCTTTGTAGGTAACTTGATGTTTCTCTCTTGCCAATCTTAGTATCTTGTCTTTGTCTGCGGCTTTGGTCAACCTGGCTATAATGTGTCTTGGAGAAGATCTTCTTGGGTTGATTTTATTTGGGATCCTTTGTATTTCCTGGGACTGGATCTTCGAATGCCTCTCTAGGTTTGGAAAGTTTTCTTGCAGGATTTCATGGAATAGATTATCAATGCCTTTATGGGTCTCTTCACCTTCTGGAATGCCAATTACCCGGATATTTGGACATTTGATGGTATCCAGTACTTCTCGCATATCATTCTCAAATTTTGGGGCCATTTTCTCAGTCTTCGTGGTGGATTTTTCTAAGCCAGCCATTTTCTCTTCTACATCTGAGATTCTATTTTCTGAATGATCTAGTCTGCTTTTAATACTTTCAAGAGAGATTTTGACTTCTTGTATTATAGACTTCATCTCTAGCAGTTCCGTTTGAGTCTTTTGTAAAGTATGTAATTCCTCTTTTAGATCTTGCAAGAATTTCCTCATCTCCTGGAACTCGGCAACTTCTTTCTCCTTTCTCTTTAGCAGTTCATTATCTCTATTTTCTTCCATCTCTGTTAGCTTCGACATTATGAATGCTCTAAATTCCTTATCAGACATTTCCATGACTTTCACCGAACTGCTTGTGGATGAAGGAGAGTTACTCTTTTCCATTGGAGGAGAGGTATTTTCTCGTTTTCCCATATTTCTTGTGATCCGGTGGTGATTTTTTGTCATCTGATGGATGGTGTGTTTCTTTCAAATTCTTGGAGTTAAGCCTCAATGTTCAGGAGCGAGCAGACAGAGGTGTTCTAGAATCTGTTTGCTGTTCTGTTGTGATCGCATACTAGCTTTGCTTGCTGGAGGCTGAATTATGAGTAGAAAATCTTCATTTCTCCTGTCCCCTGAAATATCTAGTTCCCAGTAGCCATGCGGAATCCTCTGAAGGAAGGGCTCAACTCTCCTGCCACACTAGCTTTGCTTGCTGGAGGCTGAATTATGAGTAGAAAATCTTCATTTCTCCTGTCCCCTGAAATATCTAGTTCCCAGTAGCCATGCGGAATCCTCTGAAGCTTACATTGCTTTTTCAAAAGGGAATGCCATGCATGTCAGTCAGTACAGAGACATTAATCTCCCCACTTCAACATTCAATATCTTTTCTATGGTTTCCCCAATCATTATTATTATTATTCTAATTATTTTTTAAAACAGTCAATTGCTATTTCTCATTTTGCTTATACAAATACTTTGCCCATCATGAAATACTTCTCAGACAAATCCAGTTGAGAATACTATACATGTCAACATCAACAGTTAATAAGCCATGTCTGTTTCTCACTAACGTTCTGCCTCTCTATTGTTCACTTGTTATCTTTCTCTATCCTCTTCTCTTCACTTCCCCCATTCCACACTGTCCTATTCTCATTAAGTACCTTCACTGCTTTTATGTCCTCCAATTTTTTGTTCTCTATCATAGAGTGCTGATAGTCGGCATATATTGAGTGGATACATACAATATCTTTCTTTCATACCCTGGCTTACTTCACTCAGCAATAGATCCTCCATATCTGACCACTTTCTATCAAATTCCAGGGTCTTGTTATTTTTTATGGCTGAGTAGTATTCCATAGAGTATATATACCACACTTTTCCAATCCATTCATCAGTTTGTGGACATTTAGGTTGGTTCCATGTCTTGGCAATTGTGAATAATGCTGCAATAAACATTGATGTGCAAGCACTTTTCTGACTGAGCGTTCTCCTGTCTTTTGGGTAAATACCCAGAAGTGGGATTGCTGGATCAAATGGTAGTTCTATTTGTAGATCTTTGAGGAACCTCCATATTGTTCTCCACAGTGGTTGAACTAGTTTACATTCCCACCAACAGTGTAGGAGGGTTCCCTTTTCACCACATCCCTGCCAACACTTACCACTTTTTATATTCTTAATCTTTGCCATTCTGACAGGGGTTAGGTGGTATCTCATTGTAGTTTTTATCTGCATCTCCCTTATGATGAGGGATGTTGAGCATTTCCTCATATGCTTTTTGGCTGTTCATATGTCTTCCTTAGAGAGACTTTTGTTCAGCTCATTTTCCCATCTTTTAATTGGGTTAATCATTTTTTTTCGCATAAGGCACTTGAGTTCCCTATGTATTCTGGTTATCAGTCCCTTGTCTGAGGCATATTTAACAAAAATATTTTCCCATTCTGAGGGTTGTCGGTTCACACTTGTTACTGTGTCCTTTGCTGTGCAGAAACTTCTTAGTCTAATATAGTCCCACTTGTCTATTTTAGGGATTATTGCCTGTGCTTTGGGAGTCTTATTTAAGAAGTCTTTGCCTACTCCAATGTCCCCCAGAGTTTCCCCAGCATTTTCCACCAGTAGTTTTATTGTTTGTGGTCTTAGGTTCAGATCTTTGATCCATTTTGAGTTGACTGTTGTTAATGGTGAAAGATGGGGGTTCAGTTTCATCTTTCTGCAAGTGGATACCCAGTTTTTCCAGCACCATTTACTAAAGAGGTTTTCCTTTTCCCAATGGATTGACTGATATCCTTTGTCAAAGATCAGTTGGCTGTAAGCTTTGGGGGTTATTTTTGGGGTCTCTATTCTCTTCCATTGGTCCACATGTCTGTTTTTATGCCAATACCATGCTGTTTTGATGACCACAGCTTTATAGTATATCTTGGGATCAGGGAGTGATATGCCTCCTACTCCATTCTTCTTGCGCAGGATTGCTTTTGCAATACGAGGTCTTTTATGGTTCCAGACAAATTCTATGATTGCCTTTTCTAGATCTCTGAAGAATATCTCTGGTATTTTGATTGGAATTGCATTAAACATATAGATTAATTTGGGTAGAATTGCCATTTTGATTGTTAATTCTTCCAATCCAGGAGCATGGGATGTCCTTCCACATTTTTATGTCACTTTCAATGTCTCTTTTAAGATTTTCATAGTTTTCTTTATAAAGGTCCTTGACTTTCTTAGTTAGGTTTATCCCTAGTTATCTTATACACCTTGTGGCTACGGTGAAAGGGATTCCTTTCTTCAGCTCTGCTTCATTCAACTTGTTGTTCATAAATAGAAATGCTATAGATTTTTGGATATTGATTTTGTATCCTGCCACCTTATTGTATTCACTTATTACTTCAAGCAGTTTTTTCATGGATACCTTTGGGTCTTCTAAGTACACCATCATGTCATCTGCAAATAAAGATATTTTCAATTCTTCTTTGCCCATTCGAATGCCTTTAATATTGTTCTCTTCTCTGATTGCAATAGCTAAGACTTCCAGTACTATATTAAAGAGCAGTGGAGAAAGTGGGCAGCCTTGCCTAGTACCTGTTTTCAGAGGAAAAGCTTTCAGCTTTTCCCCATTCAGTATAATGTTAGCTGTAGGTTTTTCATAGATTGCTTTTATTGTGTTCAGAAATGACCCTTCTATACCAATCTTACTGAGAGTCTTAATCATAAAAGGATGTTGTATTTTATCAAATGCTTTCTCCGCATCAATTGAGATGATCATATGGTTTTTATCTTTCTTTCTGTTAATGTGGTGTATTACATTTATGGTCTTGCATATATTAAACCACCCTTGCATCCCTGGTATAAAGCCTACCTGATCGTGACGAATGATCTTTGTTATATGTTGTTGGATACGATTTGCGAGTATCTTGTTGAGAATTTTCGCGTCTATATTCATCAATGATATTGGTCTGTAGTTTTCCTTTTTTTGTCATATCTTTATCTGTTTTGGGGATGAGGATGATGGAGGCTTCATAAAATGAATTTGGAAGGTTTCCTTCCTTTTGAATCTTTAGAAATAATTTTAGTAGGATAGGGGTTAACTCTTCCTTAAAAGTTTTGTAGAATTCACAAGTGAAGCCATCTGGGCCTGGGCTTTCCTTTGTTGGGAGGTTATTTATTACTGATTCAATCTCCTGGCTTGTTATGGGTCTATTCAGGTTCTCTATGTCTTCCTGATCCAATCTTGGCAGATTATATGCATCCAAGAATTTGTCCATCTCTTCCAGGTTATCTTGTTTGTTGGCATAAAGTTGCTCATAGTATCCTCTAATGATATTTTGTATTTCTGCTATGTCTGTGGTAATATTGCCTGTTTCATCACATATTTGATTAATCTGGTTTCTTTCTTTCTTCTTCTTGATCAGTCTAGCCAATGGTGTGTCGATCTTGTTAATCTTTTCAAAGAACCAGCTTTTGCTTTCATTTATTTTCTGTATGGTTCGTTTATTTTCTATTTCATTTATTTCTGCTCGAACCTTTATTATTTCTTTTTGCCTGGCATTTTGGGGGTTTGTTTGTTGTTGTTTTTCCAATTCTCTGAGGCATGATGATAAGTTATCTACTTGCCATCTTTCTATCCTTTTCTTATGCGCACTAATTGCTATGAATTTCCCTCTTATGACTGCTTTTGCTGTGTCCCATAGATTCTGGACACTTGTGTACTCATTATCATTAGTTTCCATAAATTTTTTTTTATTTCAGCCTTAATTTCTTCAGTAGTGAAGAAGTCATTCAGAAGTAGGTTGTTCAGTTTCCATGTGTTCATGTATTTTCAGGGTTGTGTCTTGAAATTGATCTTGAGTTTAATTCCATCATGGTCAGAAAAGATGCTGGGTACAGTTTCTATGCCTTTGAATCTATAAAGGCTTGATTTGTGTCCTAATATATGATCTATCTTTGAAAAGGTTCTATGTCGGGGTGAGAAAAATGTATATGTTGTGGATGTAGGGTGGAAAGTTCTATAGATATATCTGTCAAGCCCATTCCATTTATAGTATCATTTAAGTCCTGTATCTCTCTATTTATTTTCTGTCTAGAAGATCTGTCTATAGGAGATAATGGGGTGTTGAGATCTCCAACAATTATAGTATTTCTCCCTATCTCTCCTTTTAGCTCCAGCAGTCTTTCCTTCACATATTTAGGCGCACCTGAGTTGGGTGCGTAGATATTTATAAGGGTTATGTCTTCTTGCTGGATTACCCCATTTACTATTATATAATGCCCTTCTTTGTCTCTTCTTACAGTCTTTGTCTTGAAATCTATTTTGTCTGAGATCAATATCGCTACTCCAGCCTTTTTTTGATTTCCATTTGCATGGAGTATCTTTTTCCAACCCTTGACTTTTAGTCTATGTATGTCTTTATCCATAAGGTGAGTTTCTTGTAGGCAACAGATAGAGGGTTTCTGTTTTCTTATCCATCCATTCAGCCAGTCTATGTCTCTTAACTGGAGAATTTAATCCATTGAATTCAATGTAATTATCGATACTTCCATACCTGATCCTATCATTAAGTGAGCCATTTTCTTGGTTGCTTTTTGTTCTCGTATAACTGTCTCTGATTTTTTAGTTTTCCTGGTATAATACTCCCTTCAGAACCTCTTGAAGAACAGGTCTGGAGTTGGTAAATTCCTTCAAATTTTGTTTATTCCAGAATGTTTTTATCTTTTTTTCCCATATGAAAGATAATTTTGCCAGGTATAGTATTCTTGGTTGAAATTGTTTTTCACTCAACACTTTTACTATGCTTCTCCATTCTTTCCTTTCCTGCATTGTTTCGGCCGAGAGATCCGATGTTAGCCTGATGGGGTGACCTTTGTAAGTAACTTGGCGTTTCCCTCTTGCCAACTTTAGTATCTTGTCTTTGTCTGTTATTTTTGCCAGTCTGGCTATGATGTGCCTTGGAGAAGATCTTCTTGGGTTGATTCTACCCGGGGTCCTATGTATTTCCTGGGTCTGGATATTTGAATGCCTTTCTAGATTTGGAAAGTTTTCTTCCAGGATCTCATGGAATAAATTATCTAGGCCCTTATTATTTTCTTCCTCTTCTGGAATACCAATTATCCAGATGTTGGGGTGCTTGATAGTATCCAGTATTCCTTGTATATTATCCTCATTTTTCATGGTTGTTTTCTCAATCTTCTTGATACCTTTTTCTAGGTCAGATATTTTGTCTTCTACGTTAGAGATTCGATCTTCTGCCTGGTCTAACCTACTTGTAATACTTTCAAGGGAGGTTTTGATTTCCTGTATCACATTCTTCAATCCTAAAAGTTCCATCTGGTTCTTGTTTAAGGTATCCATTTCTTCTTTCTAGTCATTGAAGGACTTACTCATCTCCTGGAGCTCCTTGTCTCTTTTCTCTTCCATTTCAGTTAGTTTGGTCACTACAAATAATCTGAATTCCTTATCAGACATGTCCACGACGTCCATTGTATTGACTGTGGGTGACGTAGGCTTGATGATTTCCCTTGGGGGAGAGGACTTTTCTTGGTTGCTCATATTTCTTGAGCCTCTGCGATTGTTCCTAGTCATCAGGTAATCTATATGTTTCTTCCTAACTGATTGTTAAAAGTTGTACAGGCTTAGAAAATTGATGATTTCCCTTATGGTTGGCCTACCTGTTGCTCACAATTACCATTAACTGTTGCCACTACCCTGGAAGGCCCAAAGTCCTCACTGTCTCTAAGGAGAGGTGAGCCTTCAATTGACTGAATAAGCAACACCCCAAGAGCAAAGAAAAACAGAATGAAAAGAGGAAATCGCGTGGCGCGCCGCGCGCTATTCAAATCACCACAATTCAAAGAGTCCAAAGGTAGTGGGAAAGGGTCAGAAGATGAGTGACAGGACCAGGTTGGTCAGGCCTGCAGCCTCAGTCCGTCTGGTGCCCGGAACTGCTGGCCGGCTCGATCCGGATTGCGGATGGGGTGGGGTGGGAGTTCGCCTTAAAGTCCCAGACAACCAACCTGGGCTCCAAGGAGGAGAAACGGTGAGGATGCGTGGAGATTCAGAAGGGTCGGGCCTGCAGCCTCAGTCCGTCTGGTGCCTGGAACTGCTGGCCGGCTCGATCCGCATTGCAGGTGGGGTGGGGTGGGAGTTCGCCTTAACGTCCCAGACAACCAACCTGGGGTCCAAGGAGGAGAAACGGTGGGGATGCGTGGAGATACAGAAGGGTCGGGCCTGCAGCCTCAGTCCGTCTGGTCTTTTTTTTTTTTTCAGTCTGAAAACAGCCACTGTTTATTTACTGACCAGATTTAAAAAAAAATCACGGTGAATACCTTAGTTTATCCTTCTAATAAGTATGTTGATCTGGTCTTCCCTGTTGCCAGCATCTCCACCTTCTACAAAATGGGTGGTCTTTTTCTTTATTCCACCACGTGGAGAAGATACTTTGAAGGACCACAGGAAGTTATTTGCTTCTTTGAAGCGTTTTCCAACAATATAGATTTCATGAATCAGATCCTCCATGCAGATGATGCTGAATTTACCAAGAGATCATGCAATCAAAGAGTTATCTGTCAAAGAAATTCTCTTCTTATTGATTCTGCCATAACCACGTTTGTAGATCAGTTCAGTTACTGACTTCAGGTTCGGGTACCCCCATGCAGTATATGGTTCTACAATTCTCAGCATGTTAATTGAAGCCTTGTTGAGTTTAACAAAGGTGCTATTGAAGATCTGGCGAAGATGAAGACGCTCTAACACCTTTCGAACCTTTGGGCTCACTCCATTGATACCTCTGATTCTGATGACAAATGCCAATTTGGGTTCTGCAGGTACATAGAAGTTGCCAGCTTTTCTTGCCATCCTGGCAATGCGAATCTCAGTTCTGTACATCTGTCTATGTTCCTTATGATAGTGCTTAGCTTTTTCATAGATAAGCTTCCTCTTTGCCTTTCAAAGCATCTTTTGAGCAAACTTCTTTCTCAGGTGTTTGATCTTCAGCTCTGCAAAATTACTTCACTTTTTCTTAAGGGTTTCTGGTACAGCAGGATCCTTTTTCTTGGTTTCTGCCAGAGCAGGAACTTTCTTTTTCTTCTCTTGAACACCCTCCATGGTTCTAGCCGGAAAAGAGGATCTGTTTGATATTCTAAAATAATAATTTGTACATGAACGACTGAATAAATGTTTAATTTTTTCTGATTGTATTGTAAAAAGTTAATTTACTCTTTTTTTCTTTAAGCATATTTATTTCTTTGTTGGGTGAGAAAGAGAGATTAGAGACTGAGAGAGACAGAGAGGTAACATCCTCAACAAGGTCCCAAGGCTGCAGTATACCCTCAGCCTCAGCCAGCCCCAGATCATAGGCACCCAAGTGCCTGGCACACTCAGGGAGGTCTCTGGATACAAACCAGAACCTTTCCATATGGATCAGTCTTGCAGAATGTTGTGTTACAGGATTGTGCCACTGTCTGCCCCCCTAAAAGTTTATTTAAGTTAGTAATTTGGAACTTTGGACAATTTTATCAGAAAAACCATTTATAAGTGGTAGTGGGCCAGCAGGTGGTGTAGTGGCTAAGGTGTAGCATGTGGTTGACCGTGGTTCTAGACCTGGACCTGACAGTTTGGGAGTTATACCCAGCACATTTGTGTGCATATCCAAAATCCCGAGAGGAGAATGGAGGAAAAGGGATTGTGGCATGGCCATCCCTCCTGGGGAGAGATTTCTCACTTTCTGTCTCTCTGTCTCTCTCTGTCTCTCTCGTGAGTGCACACACCCTATGGCAAAAATATCTCTGTCAAAAAATATATATATGTATATAAGTGGTAGTTATGTTTCCAGATTATCAGCTAAAAGCCCACTTAAGCCACAGGGCAAATGAAACATTACATATAAGCCATAAAAAAGAGACAATATTTTTGTAATATTAGTTACTAAAAGAAAGCTAGATGAGCTTTTAAAGTTTAGCTCCAGTGCTAGTACTTGAGAGAAAAGCAGTCTTAATTAGAGGAAAAAGAGATAGATGGATACTTATGGTGATTTGAAGAGATCTGCTGAATACTTTTAAGGGTTTTTAGAGTTTAATGGCTCTGGTTCTTATGTCTAATTTCACTATGAATTGGCACTATTTCCATTTCTTTGACAGTGTTATTACAATGCTTCTCTTATATTCAGCAACTGGGGCCCAAGATCAGGACAATTTCTGGCTCATGAATGGAGAGAGGCACATTTCCCAATATGTCAAGTATTAGAGGGCGGAGTTAAAGAGCAGATGTGAGGGGCCAGCAGGTGGCATGGTGGTGATGGCTGCTGGATTCCCACGTAGTTGTCTTTGGCTGGAGCTCTGGACTTGAAGGCTTGAAAATCATACCAGGCATGTGTGCGTGCATACTCAAAATCCCAGGAGGAGAATGGAGGAGAAGGGATTGCGGCATGGCCATCCTCCCTGGGGGCTGATTTCTCACTTTCCTTCTCACTGTCTCTCTATGGTAAGCCCACACACCCTATGGCAAAAAAAAAAAAAACCCTAAAAAAACAACAATCCCTTCTCCATTTTCCTCTCAGGATTTTGGGCATGTATGCACACATGCCTGGCGTGAGTCACTGGGTTTAAGACTAGAACCACGGCCAACCACTTGGCAGTTCAGAGCCTTAACCACTACGCCACCTGCTGGCTCCAATTCTTCTTATTTTTTAAATGAGAAAGGTAGGTGGAGGAGGGGAGACAGACAGAGAGAGAAATAGGGTAGGTTTTTTTTCTGTTGTTGTTGCTTTTTAGTTTTTGCTATAGGGCACATGCGCTTGCTGAGAGAGACAGAGGGAAAATGAGAAATCACCTCCCCTCCCCCAGGGAGGATGGCCACACTGCAATCTCTTTTTCCATTTTACCCTTGGGATGTTGGGCACACACGCATATGCGCCTAATGTGTTTTTCCAACCTCTGGGTCTGCAAAAGCAGTCATGTGGTATCTGGCTGCCTTAGTCATCACACCACCAGCTGACCTAAAGGATAGGTATTTTTGACAAGATCTCTCCCTATCATGATCCTCCTGCTTCAGCCTCTCAGCCAGCCAGGACCACAGGTATGTGCCACTGCACCTGACTTGTTTAGGTTGCCCTGAGAACTGAACTTGGGCCTCCCCCGTAGCCCTAGCCTCATGGAGTAGTGATGCCCTACTGCTTGTACCGCTGTAGCTGGACCTATACTTTCTTTATTAAAAACAGCTCTGAGGAAGGACATTTAGAAGAAAAATAGAGAGGCAAAGCATTAATGAGACAAAGAAATGTGATATTATCTATTGAAGATAATTTTATAGTATTATCAACTGGACTAGGGAAAATGTACACATGTTAGAATATTCACTTTGTAAGCTAAAATAACGTGATTGAATGTATAAAAGAAAATGAAATAGAAAAATAAAAATATATTTTTAAAAGCCCAAACAAAACCCCAGACACAGATGAGAAAAAAGAAAAAAAAAAAGAACTCTATTAGATTGGAAGGTATAATAGCAGGGAGGGCAACTGCAGGTAATAGAGACAGTATAATAGGGGATGGTTAATAAAGAGTAGCAGAAAGGGAATCAGAAAAAAAAAAGAACAGACACAAAATGAAAAGTTGGGGTCATCAGGTGGTGTGGTGGTTAGTGTACTGGACTCCCACACGGCTGACTGTGGTTTGAATCCCAGACCTGGTGGCTTGGT
>JAKSZU010000009.1:93913801-93996301 GCA_026018925.1 Tupaia tana
AAAGTAAGTATTTGAGGTAATGTGTGTTAGTTAGCTATATTTAGCCATTCCACAATATATGTGTATATATTTCAAAACACATTGCACTTCATAATCTGTCAATTAAAGAAAAAAAAGGGTCAGGCTGGCCTCGTGCCCCAGTAGCTTAGGGAGCTGGATCCCACATTGTTGACCATGGTTGGAGTCCTGGCTCCAGCAGCTTGAAGAACGCACAAGGCACATCTGCACGTATGCTCAAGGTCCTGACAGGATGGAGAGATGAAGGAGAAGGAATTGCATGACTGTACACCATGGGATAAGGGTGCTTTCCGTGGTGAGTGTATGTGTCCTCTGGCAATTAAAAGAAAAAAAAAGATCATTCTGATAGCAGTGAAGAATAGATTGGAATGGAGGAAAAACTGGTGACCAGGAGTACAGGATTTTACTCAGCAGTGCTTTGTTATCTTTAAGCAGGAATGGGTAATACAAATAGTTGGGTTAATTTGTGAGTGGGGATTGACATAGTTTGAGGGAACTTCAAAAAGTTCATGGAGGGACCAGCAGTTAGCGTAATGGCTATGTCGCTGGACTCCCATGTAGTCGACTGCGGTTCGCGTCGTGGACCTGGTGGCTTAAAACTCACGCTGGGCGCGTGTGCATGTGTGCCCAAGATCCCGAGAGGAGAATAGAGGAGAAGGGATTGCAGCGTGGCCACCCCCCCTGGGGGATGATTTCTCACTTTCTGTCTCTCTGTCTCTGTCTGTCTGGCGAGCGCATGCACCCTATCACAAAAACCTCTCCAAAAAAAAAAAAAGTTCATGGAAATGGAATTAAAGTACAAGTTTATTTTGGTGCAAAACATTTTTGCAATCCATGCAATTTTTTTTCATAATATGCATTTTCTTTCTTTTTTTTTTTTTTTGAGAGATTTTTGCTATAGGGTACATGTACTTGCCATAGAGACAGAGAGACAGAAAGTGAGAAATCACCCCCCAGGGAGATGGCCATGCCACAATCCCTTCTCTTCCATTCTCCTTTCAGGATTTTAGGCACACATGCACACGTGTCCAGAGTGAGTTTTAAACTGCTGGGTCTGGGACTCGAACTGCAGTTGACTATGTAGGAGTCCAGCGATGTAATCATTATACAATTTGCTGGCCCCACATAATATGTATTTTCATAAACTATTCACCTTTTACTAAAACCTTCTAGCTGTTGGTCATGCTTGTCCATTCAGCCTGTATCTCCTTTCCTTAGCTGAACTCTGGTCATCCCAAACTGTGCTATTTCCATTGCAAAGCACTTTATTCAAGACTGTTTTTTTTTTTTTTTTTTTTTTTTTTTTTTTTTTGAGAGGTTTTTGCTATAGGGCGCGTGTGCTTGCCAGACAGACAGAGAGAGGCAGAGAGACAGAAAGCGAGAAATCACCCCCCAGGGGGGATGGCCACGCCGCAATCCCTTCTCCTCCATTCTCCTCTCGGGATCTTGGGCACGCACGCACACGCGCCTGGCGTGAGTTTTAAGCCACCGGGTCCGGGACGCGAACTGCGGTAGACTACATGGGAGTCCAGCGACAAAGCCATTACGCTAACTGCTGGTCTCTATTCAAGACTGTTAATTTTCCTCTACTCACCCCTTCCCATAAGTCAAGATCAGGTTGGTATCTTCCTTTTTCTTTTTTTTTTTTTTAGAATTATTTACTTAATTGTATTCATTACTATTACTTAATTTGATCAGAGAGAGAGAGCAAGCCTTCAGGTCATGGACTTTAACCTTCAACCATGTGGGAATCCACATCCCCTCCTACAGTGTCTCTAGTATGTACAGTTGCCTTCCATATTATTATACCTTCCAATCTTTCAGTTTTTGCTATAGAGTGCAGACATTTGGTATATATTAAACGAGGACATATAATGGCTCTCTTTCATGTCTGGCTTGCTTCACTTAGCATTAAATCTTCCATATTCATCCACTTTGTTTCAGATGTCAGGGTCTCATTGTTTTTTTATGGCTGAGTAATATTCCATAGTGTACATAAGCCACATTTTTTCTATTTTTTTTTCCTTCTTGTAGAGATTCTTGCTATAGGGAATGAGTACTTGCTGGAGAGACAGAGAGACAGAAAGCGAGAAATCCCCCTAGAGAGGATGGATATGTCACAATCCCTTGTCCTCCATTCTCCTCTCAGGATCTTGGGCACACATGCAAACATATTCAGCATAAGTTTTAAGCCACCAGGTCTGGAACTCAAACCATAGTTGACTATGTGGGAGTCCAGCGACGCAACCATTACACCATCTCCTGGTCCCAATATGCCACATTTTTTCCTTTTTTCTTTTTTTTTTTTTTGTCCTTGAATAAGAATTTTTAAATTTTATTTTACTTCTTCTTTTCCCAATTGCAAAGGGGTCAGGAAGGGAGAAAAGTTTATGTTTCAATTAAAAACATTCTTTAACAAATTGCTGAACCAAACAACTCAAAAGAAAACAAAAATCCTTAAGTTTGGAAGACAAAGCATAGAAGAAAATCAATAATGTTTTAGAAAAAAAAGTAATAGAATACTATTTCACCAATTCTGTCTCATGTAATCTCTTTTGTTGAATTCTCAGTGTTACTGTGGTCTGACCTTCCCATAGTATTCAACATTATTATTGATATTTCAGAACTTGTCCCTACCATTAAGTTGGCCTTTCTCTTGGTCATTTTTTGTTCTCTTATTTGTCTGTCTTTAGTTTTCCTGGTATAGTAGTACTCCCTTCAGAACTTCTCAAAGAGCTGGTCTGGTGTTGGTAAATACTTTCAGGTCTTGTTTATCTGAGAATTTTTTTTTATCTTTTCTTCCCACTTGAAGGATAATCTTTCCAGATACAGTATTTGTGGTTGAAATTGCTTTTCACTTAACACTTTGAATATATTTTCCCATTCTGTCCTTGCTTGCATTGTTTCTGACGAGAGATCCGATGTTAGCCTGATGGGATATCCTTTGAAAGTAATGACGTTTTTCTCTTGCCAATTTTAATATCTTATCTCTTTCTGTGGTTTTGGTCAATATGGCTATGATGTGCCTTGGGTTGATTCTATGTGAGGTCCTTTGTATATCTTGCCACATTTTTTTCAATCCACTCATCTGTTCTTGGACATTTGGGTTGATTCCATGTCCTAGCAATTGTGAATAAGGCTTCAATAAATATGGAAGTGCAACTGTTTTCCTTTTTTTTTAGAGAGTTTTTTTTTTTTTTTTTTAACTATAGGGTACATGCACTCACTGGAGAGACAGAGGCAGAGAGAATGTGAGAATGTGAGAAATTACTCCCTGGGGAGATGACCATATTGCAATCCCTCTCTTCCATTCTCCTCTCAGGATTTTGGGCATGCACACACATATGCCCAATGTGAGTTTCAAGCTACTATGGTCCAGGACTTGAACTGTGGTCGGCCATGTGGGAATCCAGTGCCTTAAACACGATGTCACCTGCTGGTCCTGCAAGTATTTTTCCAATTGACTGTTTTCCTAGATACCTAAGAGTGGCATTACTGGGTCATATGGTAATTCTATTTGCAGATTTCTGAGGAAGCTCCATATTGTTCTTCCAGTGGTTGTACTAATTTTTATTCCCACCAGCAGCAGAGGAGAGTTCCCTTTTTGCTGTAGCCTTGCCAGCATTTATCATTCTTTATTTTTTAAATCTTAGCCATTCTGAACCAGGCATGATTTTCAAGCCACTGGGTCCAGGAGTCAAACCATGGTTGGCTATGTAGGAGTCCAGTGCCCTAACCACCATGTCACCTGCTGGTCCCACTAATGTCATTATTGTTAAAAAAAATTGTTAGCTAGATGGTATACTAAGGAAACTTTTAAAAATTGTTTTGTTTAGTTCTTAGGGAAGTTTTGGTACTGATATCGGTAGCTGGGAAGTAATTTTACAGCCCTGGAATACTGTGCTATGGCATGTGTAATTGGATATATTTGGTAAATTATTAACACCACCATTGCAATTGAGTTGACTATGGACCATAATTTTGGTAAGAATGAAATTTAATATAAAACAGATTGTTCCTATGTTGTGTCCAGTAGACCAATGAATTTTTTAAAAATAATTTATTTATTTAATTCCATTTGTTACTATTAGTTTTTACTTTGACGTGAGAGAGAAAGAGAGAGCGAGAGAGAGAGAGAGAGAGAGAGAGAGAGAGAAAGGGAAAGTGAGAAAGCAAGCCTCCAGGTCCAGGACTTGAACTGTGGTTGGCCACATGGGAGTCCAGCACCTCGACTAACAAGCCACTTGCAAGCCCCAACCGAAGAATTTTGATCTATTTGTAATCACAAAATTATAGCATTGGGAGCCAGCAGGTGGTGTGGTGGTTAAAGCACTGAACTCCCACATGATTGACTACAGTTTGAGTCCTGGATAGGTGACTTGCTTTGTCACTTTCCTTCTCTCTGTTCAATCAAAATGATAATAGTAATAAATAAAAATTAAATAATTCTAAAAAATTAGAGCATTAAAATATATTGGATTTATGGAATAATCTTTTTACTCCTTTCCAGGATCATTTGCAACTCGCAATATGTAGAGAACTGTGTAGGATCTGCTTTTAGTGCGAAGGTTTTCATCTTAATTGCCCTAACTATATTTGGTAAGATTGTGTCCATGTATAAAGAAGAGAAAATGTAAAGCAAAAATAAGACTGAATTGGAGATGGGGAGTTCCAGTTATGAAAACTTTAATAATATTAACTGCCAGGATGGTAATCTGGCACATATTCAGTCAGGCTATTTTTTGTTACCCCCTGAAAAACACTGAAATAATTGGATACTAAGGTGAATAATTGCTGGCGATTGGGTGGAGGAGGAGAGTTGGTTATTTGGAAAGGAGTCTTATAGCTGTTTCTATATTAACATTGTATATTTACCATTGGCTGGCAACAGCAGAAAAATTATTTATCATAATACTGGGGCCTTATTAAATTGATTTCTACTCTGAAATAATTTAGAGGATTTTATGGTTACTCTTACAGATCTATCTTCTTTCTTTTTCTCTTGCTTTCCTTTCTTTCTTCTTCCTTTTCTTTCATCATTCTAGCAGATATCAGAAAAGAGATGACAAAACAACTGTTGCCTGTACGGCCTTCTGTCATTATGATTTGGGATATTGTGCTCTTGGGCTGTCAGAAACCCAGATTATGAGGCAATCTGTTTTAGTCAGCTCTAGCCAGGTGAATAGTCCCTATGAACTAGTCATACAAGACCTGGCAAGGAAATTAAAACCTGAGAGGGGCAATATGGAAAAATATCGATATGAATCTTAGACTCTTCAGGAAAAGTTAAAGCCTGGGTCACAAGCCGAAAAACAGAGGGAGAGGCCCTGAGGGTTATACACAAATTCAGTAGGGAGGGATTTATGAAATATAAAAACTGGGACAACTAGGTCTGCTTTGGGACCTGGGTTGATTTCAGAACCTCTGGAGATCAGGCTATACTGCATGCAAATTAGGCCCATCTGAAGAAAGGTAATTTCCTTTGTTTCCTGAAATACTAAGAAATTAGTTCCTCTGGAGCCAGCAGGTGGTGTGGTGGTTAAGGGCGCTGGACTCCAACATGGCCGACCGCAGTTTGAGTCCCAGACCTGGTGGCATGCTTTCTCACTCTCTCTCTCTCTCACTCTGTTCCTCTCTGGTCAAATTAAAATAAATTTAAGAAGTTAAATAAGAATAATTCTAAAAAAAAATTAGGTCCTCTGTATATTTTCCTTCCAGAATAGTTCTTTTTCTTTTTCTTTTTTTTTTTTTTTTTTTGAGATATTTTTGCTATAAGCATGTGTGCTCACTGGAAAGACAGAGAGACAGAGAGAACGTGAGAAATCACCCTCTGGGGGGATGGCCATGCCACAATCACTTCTCCATTCTCTCATGATTTTGGGCATGCACACACACATGTCTGGCATGAGTTTCAAGCTACTGGATCTGGAACTTGAAACCCAATCAGCCATGTGGGAGTTCAGGGTCTTAATCACTATGCCAACTCTTGCACCCTCTTTTCTTTCTTTCTTTCTTTCTTTCTTTCTTTCTTTCTTTCTTTCTTTCTTTCTTTCTTTCTTCTTTCTTTCTTTCTTTCTTTCTTTCTTTCTTTTTTTTCTTTCTCTCTTTCTCTCTTTCTTTCTTCTTTCTTTCTCTTTCTTTTCTTTCTTTCTTTCTTTCTTTCTTTCTTTCTTTCTTTCTTTCTTTCTGTCTTTCTTTCTTTCTTTCTTTCTTTCTTTCTTTCTTTCTTTCTTTCTTTCTTTCTTCTTTTTAATTTTGATTTGCTACAGGGTGCATGTGCTTGCCAGAGAGAGAGAGAGAGAGAGAGAGAGAGAGAGAGAGAGAGAAGGGGAAAGTGAGAAAGCACCCTCCCAGAGGAGATGGCCATGCTGCAATCTCTTCTCCATTCTCCTCTTGGGACTTTCGATATGCATGGACATGCTCCTGGCATGATTGTTAAGCCTCCAGGTCTGAGACCCAAACCATGCAATTGGCCATACAGGACCTAGCTGCCTTAACCACCATACCAACTTGCTGGACCTCAGAATGGTACTTTTTTTTTTCTTTTAGGTTTTTGCCATAGGGCATGTGTGCTTGCCAGAGAGAGAGAGTGAGAGGGAAAGTGGGAAATCACCCCCCAGAGGGTATGGCCATACCACAATCCCTTCTTCTCCATTCTCCCCTTGGGATTTTAGGCATGCATGCACATGTGCCCAGCATAATTTTCGAGTCACCAGGTTTGGGACTTGAATTGTGCTTGGTCCTGTAGGAGTCCAGCACCTTAACCACCATGCCACCTGCTGGTCCCAGAATAGTACTTTTTAAAAAAGTTTTTTTTTTTTTTTTCCTGTATGGTACTCTCTAGAGAGAAAGAGACAGAAATAAAGTGACCAATCAACCCCCCACCTCAGGTGATGGCCATGCTGCAACTCCTTTTCCTCCATTCTCCTTGGAATTTGGGGCATGCACCATATGCCTGGTGTGATTTTCAAGCAGCCAGGTGTGAGACTCAAACCATGATGTCAGCCATGTGGGATCCAGCTGCCGTAACCTCCATGCCTTCTGCTGGGCCCCTAGAATAGTACTTTTAATGTTATCATTTTTAGTTTGTATTTGCCATTTTAATATTTTTAATGTTTTTGTTTGCTTGACACAAGATCTTGAATTTTTTGGAAAGTGGCAAAAGTGATAGACAAATCTGTAGACAGGCCATGTGAGTTGAAAACAGAAGATGGTAAGCATATGAAATGTAAAGCTTCCTCCACAGTCAGTAGAGATCACCTTTTGAATAATTCATTATATCACTTGTCAAGGGAGAGAGAAGTAGGATTCTTGGAACTGAAGTGTCACAGGGTGCCTAAAAAAGGCGCCCCAAAGAGGCTGTTTTTCTAGACTATTGAAGTTAAAGGGGAGAAGGCAGGCCTCTCAGTCTAGATAGCAAGGGAGGAGACAGATTTTTGTGGACCTAGTTTTGTTAGACCCATAAAGAAGCCATGGATGATAAAGCTAAAAGACACTGTTTATTTTTTGGTTGCTATTTTCCTTTCTGGTCAGAGTCTGTTCTTAAAAATTCCTTTTGTCGACGGAAATAACTAAACTCTGTATAAATATTTTAAAAGGTTTCTTCATAGCAAGATTATGAGTGGCCATGACCTGTGAACACGATCTCTAGTATCCCTGAGAAAGTGTTTTGGGGACTTACATAGAGCAGCTCTCTTATTTAGTTCTGAGAGCAGGAGATACAAGCGTAACTAAATTCACACACAGAGTTTTTCTGTTGGTTTGGCCCCAAAAGGTGAAATATCTAGAAGTGGGGGTTTATAGGCTACAGCTGAGTTTAGAAATTCTTAGATTAGTAATTGGTTAAAACGCAAGTCTTGGTCTCAGAAAGACTCGGAATCTGCAGAAAAGAATTTCTGAGTTTAACTTTAACAGAGATAAGAAGGCTTTGCTCTATTTTCACATGATGCTGTGTTAGGGGCAGGATGTAGGGAGGATCTCACAATCACTGGACCAAACAGATCTGGTTTAGCAAGACTGTTTATTAACTGGCATGACTCTTCCCAGGTCTCTTAGAAAAAAAGTATTCAATTTCAGTCCTCGCTTTTAAATAGACTTTATATTATTTTTACAGTTTGCTATAGGATGTGTGCACTTGCCACAGAGAGACAGAGACAGAGAGACAGAGGAAACATGAGAAAGCAACCCCCAGGGGGAATGTCCACATCACAGTCTCTTTTCCTCCATTGTTCTCTCAGGATTTGGGGCACACACACACATGTCTGATGTGTTTTCCAAGTGGCTTGGTCCAGGACTTGAACTGTGCAGTTGGCCATGTGAGATCTAGCTGCCTCAAACACCATGCTGCTGGCTGGCCCAGATTATGTTTTTAAGGCAGTTTTAGGTTCACAGCAAAATTGAGCAAAAAATACAGTTTCCATATACTCCCTGTCCCCTCCCCCACAATCTCTCTCCCTATCAACATCCAGAGTAGTGCATTTGTGACAGTCAACCATCATTATGACTCAAGGTCCATAGTTTATGTTACAGTTCACTCTTGTGTTACACATTTTATGGGTTTATGGCTTTGAACTTTTGTTGTTGTTGTTTTGTTTTTAGTTTTTGCTATAGGATGCCTGTACTCACTAGAGAGAGGCAGACAGAGAGAGCATGCGTACGCCAGAGATGAATTGAGAAATCACCCTCACTGGGGGATGGCCCTGCCACAATCCCTTCTCCTCCAGTCTTCTCTCAGGATTTTGAGCATTCATGCACATGCACATGTGTCTGACGTGATTTTCAAGCTGCCAGATCCAGGACTCGAACTGCATATCTGGTCATGTGGGATCCAGCACTTAACCTCCATGCCACCTGCTGGCCGTGGACATTTTTTTTAATGCTTTGAAATTATTTTTCAAATTTATTTTTAATTTTTTCTTGACATATAATAGTTGTACATGTTTATGGGGTACAGTGTGGTTTTTCAATGCTTGTATACAATATGTAATGATAAATCAGGGCAATAAACATATCTACTATCTTAAACATTTGTCATTATTTTGTGCTGTGAACATTTGAAATCTTTTCTTCTATTTTGAAATATGCATCCAATTATAGTTACTTTACTGTGCTATTGTACTCTAGAATTCATTCCACTTACCTACTTGTGCTCCTGTATCTGTTAACCAAGTTCTCCCTGTCGTCCCTTTCCTTCCCAGCTTCTCATATCCCATTTCACTCTCCAGTCACTTCTATCCAATCAACTCTTAGCTTCTGCTAATGAGTGAAAACATACAGTATTTGTCTTTCAGTGCCTGGATTATTTCATTTAGCATTATTTCCTCCATGTTCATCCATGGTGCCTCATAGGACCAAATTTCATTCTTTTTTTTTAATTGCTATAGGGCACATGCACTCGTTGGAGAGAGAGAGAGAGGGAGGGAAGAGAGAGAGAGAGAGAGAGAGAGAGAGAGAGAGAGAGAGAGAGAGAGAGAGAGAGAGAGAAAGAAACCCCCAGAGGGGATGATCATGCCACAATCCCTTCTCCTCCATTCTCCTCTGGGGATTTTGGGCATGTACGCACATGTACCCAGGCTGTTTTCAAGTCTCTGGGTCCAGGAGTCCAACTGTGCCATCAGCTATGTGGGATCCAGTGCCTTAATCACCACAACACTTGCTGGCCCAATTCCAAAGCATTTTTTCCCTGGGCAATCTTGTCACCTGAATAGGAAACCTCGTACTCCTTAGTTGTCACCCCAATTCCCCCTTAGCCCTTGGCAATTGTTAATCTACTTTCTATCTCTGTAGATTTCCTTATACTGGAAATTTAATTTTCTAGAATAGCCTATTACACATCTAGGTACATGTTATGGCCTATTGCCACTTACTTCATATATGTGGCTCATCATTACCTGAAACATTATTATAAAGTGCATGACTATAAATAGAATTAAACAATATGTGACCTTCTGTGGTTGGCCTCTTTCACTTAGCATACTATTTTCAAGGTTCATTCATTTTATTGTACTTATAATTACTGCAGTCCTTTTTTTTAAAATAGATTTTTGCTATATGCATTCGCTGGAGATACAGAGACAGAAAGCAAGAAATCACTTCCCGGGGGGATGGCCATGCTGCAATCCCTTCTCCTCTGTTCTCCTCTTGGGATTTTGGGCATGCATGCACACATGCCCGGCGTGAGTTTCAAGCCACCAGGTCTGGAACTCAAACTTCAGTCAACCATGTGGGAGTCCAGCGTCTTAACCACTATGCTACCTGATGGCCCCAATAATTTATTTATTTTAGGTTTTTACCATAGGGACATGCACTCGCAGGAAAGGAGAGAGATAGAGACAGAGAGAAGGAAAGTGAGAAATCCCCCCCCCCCCACACACACACACTGCAATTCTTTCTCCTCCATTCTCCTCTTGGGATTTTGGGCACACATGCACACGTGCCTAGCATGATTCAAGCCATCAGGTCTGGGACTCGAACCAGGGTTGGCCATTTGGAAATCCAGACACCTTAACCACTACGCCACCTGCTGACCCTAGTTCTTCATTGCTTTATATGACTGAGTAATAACATGGTTACACTTCCTTTTTTTTTCTTTATCCATTTATCCATCCTTTGATAGACATTTAGATTATCTTAACAATTTGACTATTGTAAATAGTGCTATGAACAGTTGTGTGCAAGCTTTTGTTTCAACACCTGCTTTCACTTCTGGGTATATACCTAGGATTGAAATTGCTGGGTCATATGGTAATTCTATGATTAATTAGTTGAGGAACCATCAATGTGTTTTACACAGAAGCTGTACCATTGTACAGTTCTACCAGCAAGTGTGAGCATTCTGATTTCTCCACATCCTTGCCAGCACTTGTTATTGTCTATCTTTTCATCATAGCCATCCTAGTGGGTACGACATGGTATCACACTGTAGCTTCTATTTTCATTTTCTTGATGGGAGTGATATTGATTATTTTTTCTTGTGCTCATTGCCACTGTATATCTTTCTTGGAGAACTGTCTATTCAGATCCTTTGGCTAAGTTTGTATTGCCTCTCTTTATTTCTGATAACTTTGCTTGCTCCGAAGTCTGCTTTGTGTGCCATTACTATAGCTACTCATGCTATCTTCTGTCTAGTGTTAGCATAGTATATCTTTTTCCCTTTACTTCTAGTTAATATGTGTCTTTATATTTAAAGTGGGTGTCCTGGGGCCCGCAGGTGGCCTAGTGGTTGGGGTGCTAGACTGTGGTTTGAGGCCCCAACTGGCAGTTTTTTCTCTCACTTTCTCTTTCTGTGCCTCTTTCTGGTGAGCATGAGTACTCTATAGCAAATTTTAAATAGTAATAATAATAAATAAATAAAATAAATAATATTTAAAATAAAAAAATATAAGGTGGGTGTCCTATAGACATATAGAATTAGGTCTTCTTTTCTGATACACTCTGACAATCTCAGTCATTTCACTAGTTTATTTAGATCATTGGCATTTTTTAGAGGTTTTTGCCTTAGGACACATTGATTCACCAGAGAGAGGGGGGGGGGCAGGCAGACACGGTGATAAGGAAAGTGAGAAATCACTCCCCAGGGGACTGGCCATGCTGTAATCCCTTCTCCATTCTCCTCCAGGGATCTTGGACATGCATGTACACATGCCTGGCATGATTTTCAAGCCACCAGGTCTGGGACTCGAACTGCAGTCTGCCATGTGGGAGTCCAGCAATGTAACCACTACTCCATCTGCTGGTCCCATAGACCATTAGCATTTAAAGTGATTGTTGATATAGTTGCATCAATATCTATCATATTTTTTTACTGCTTTCTATTTGTTGCCCTTGTTCTTTCTTACTGCTTTTGCCTTCCACTGTGTTTTTGCCTTTTGTAGTCTTAATTGAGCATTTTATATTTCATTTTCTCTCCTTTCTTAGCATATCAATTATACTTCTTTTTTCACTTAAAAATATTATTATTTATGATTGTACTTATTGAAAGAGAGAGAGAGAGAGACAGGTACTCTTTTGTGTTGTTGTTGGAGAGGGTTTTTTTTTTTTTTTTTTTTTTTTTGGTATGGGGCATGTATGCTTGCCAGAAAGACAGAGAGAGACAGCGAGACAGAAAGCAAGAAATCACCCCCCAGGGGGGATGGCCATGCCACAATCCCTTCTCCTCCATTCTCCTCTCGAGATCTTGGACATGCACAAACACGCGCCCGGCGTAAGTTTAAGCCACCGGGTCCGGGACTCGAACCGCAGTCGACTACATGGGAGTTCAGCGACATAGTCATTACACTAACTACTGGTTCTGAGAGACAGGTACTTTTGACAGGGTTTCACCACCCTATAATCTCCTCCCAGCCCTCCAGTCAGCCAATGTCACTGGTATACCCGTGGGGATGCCTGGCATGTTCAGGTGCATTCAAGTCAACCTGGGATCCAGATCTGGGGCCTCCCATATGACTCCCAGTATTGTAGAATGTAATCCTACCACCTGTGCCATCATGGCTGGGCCTTTTTTCACCTTTTTTAGTAGCTATACTAGAGTTTGTAATATCTATTTAAACTAATTCAAGTCTGTTTTCAGGGTCTGGAGGGTGGTACAGTGGTGAAGCATCCAGAGACTTTATTTAGTATGCTAGGCATGCACATGCCCATGATCTGGGGCTGGTTGAAGCTGGGGGTGGATTGTGGCATCATAAGCCTGTGGGGGTGCTGCATCTCTGTCTGTCTGTCTCTATCTCTCTTACTCATGAAAAAAATTTAAAAAACAATTCAAGTCCTCTTTCAAATAGTGTTTTACTGCTTCACAGGTAGTACCATGGTAGTACTATGTACCTTATTATAACAAAATATTTTTGGGCCCAGCCTCTGTGATGTAGTCAGTAGTACTAGATTGTGTGTGGAGCTGGAAGCCATATGCTAAGTACAGTTTGAGTCCTCGGCCCAATGGACCTGAAAACACACCAGGAGTGTGCAAATGTCTAGGATCATGGTGGGTTGGGAGAACTGGAGGAAGGGGATCATGGAGTGACTGAGCCTTTTTTATCTCTCTCTCACTGATGCATGTACTCACTCTATCATGAATAAAACAAACAAAACCAGAATATTCCTGATTCCTCCCTCTTTTCTTTTGTATTATTGCTGTGATTCATTTCACTTATACATAAACATAAATAAACATATATAAATGTAAGTATGCATAATATGGTTGCTAGTATTATTTTGAACAAGCTATTATTTGTTAGATCAATAAGAGTAAGAAAAATAGGGCCAGCTCTGTGGCATAGTAGTTGAGGGAGCCAGATCCCACATAGCCAACTATGTGATTCAAATCCTGGCCCCAACAGCTTGAAAAACATTTTATATATGTGTACCCCAAATTCCAACATGATGGAGAAATGGAGGAGAACAGATTGCAGTGTTACCACATCCCATTATGGGGTGCTTTCTCCTTCTCCCTCTACCTCTCTTTGTCTCGCTCTGGCAAGCACACACACCCTCTGGCAAATTAAAAAGAAAAAGAATAAGAAAAATAAAAGTGTTTGTCTTTACTTATTAATTTTACAATGCTCTTTTTCTTATGAAGACCTGATTTTCTTACCTATGTCATTTTCCTTCTTCTTTGAAGAACATTTACAGTTTCTCTCAAGGCAAGTGCTGGCAACAAATTCCCTCAATTTGTGCTTGAGAATTTATTTATTTCTCTTTCACTTATTTATTTATTTATTTATTTTTTGCTATAGGGTGTGTAGACTTGCTGGAGAGACAGAGACAGAAAGGGAAAGTGAGATAGCACCTTCCAGGGAGATGGCATGCCACAGTCCCTTCTCCACTCTCCTTTTGGGATTTTGGGCATGATGCACATGCACCTGGTATGATTTCTCAAGCCACTGGGTCTGGGACTTGAACCACACAGTCATCCATGTGGGATTCAGTGCCTTCACCACCCCACTGCCTCCTGGTGTTTATTTTTTTTTTAAATAAGTTCTTTCCATGAGTCAGAGAGACAAAGCCATATATATGTATATGTATGTGTGTTTGTGTGTGTGTGTGTGTGTGTGTGTATACAGAGAGAGAGAGAGAGAGAGTACCCTCAAAAGGGTTCTGACACCGTGATCTACCCCTAGTTTCAACCAGACCCAGTTCATGGGTACACACATGCCTGTCATACTCGAGTCCTCTGAACCTGAACCAGGAACCTTCCCATGTGGGATTGCCTCACTGAATGTCATGCCCTACCATTGAGTCACCATTTAGTCCTAATTTTTCTTTCTTTTTTTTAAAGAGACAGATATTTGCTATAGGGTGCATGTGCTCACCGGAGAGACAGAGAGACAGAAAGTGAGAAATCACCCCCCAGGGGGATGGCCATGCTGCAATCCCTTCTCCTCCATTCTTCTCTTGGGATTTTGGGCACTCACGCACATGTGCCTAGCATGAGTTTTGAGCCTTCGTGTCCAGGACTTGAACTGCACTCAACTACATGGGAGTCCAGCAATGTAACCATTATACCATCTGCTGGTCCCCATCCTAGTTTCTCTTATACTTCTGAAGAATAAGTTAGCAGGGTACAAAATTCTACATTGGTGAATTGTTTTTTTTTTTTCTCTCAATACTTTAAATCTTTTACTCTGCTCTCTTTTACTTACATGATTTCTGAGGAGAAATTGGATATAATTCCTATCTTTGCTTCTCTGTAGCTAAGACTCCTCCTACCCTTTGGCTTTTTTCAAGATTTTTCATTATCTGATTTTCTGTGGTTTGAATATAATATCCCTAGTTATCATGTTTCTGGCATTTGTTCTGCTTGGTGTTCTCCTTCTCGGATCTGTGGTTCAGTGCCTGACATTAATTTGGGAGAAATTCTCAGTTGTTATTGCTTCAAATATTTCTACTGTTTCTTTCTCTCTTTCTTTTCCTGGTGTGCTCATTATATGCATGTTATACCTTTTGTAGTTGTCCCACAGTTTGTGGTGGATATTTTTCAGTCTTTTTCTCTTTGGCGTTCAGTTTTTTATTTAGAATTTTATTTTAATTAATTAATTGATTAATTTTAATTTTATCAAAGAGGAACAGAGCAAGAGAGAGAGAGAGGAAAATGAGAAAGCAAGCTACCAGGTCTGGGACTCGAACCGTGGTCAGCTATGTGGGAGTCCAGTGCCCTTAACCACCACTCCACCTGCTGGCCCCTGCTGTTCAGTTTTGAAGGTTTCTTTTTTTTAATTATTATTGCCAGAGGGCATAAGTGCTTGCCAGAAAGAGACAGAGGGTAGGAAGAGGGAGAAAGCACCCCCAATGGGCATTGTCACACCACAATCACATACATCTCTTCCATCTCTCCCTCCTTTTGGGATTTGGAACACACATGCACACATGCTTGGTGTGGTTTTTAAGTCACTGGGGCCAGGATTTGAACTGTGGATGGTCATGTGGATCTGGCTCTTAACTAGTAGGATAAAGGATAGTCCAGGTTTTGAAGGTTTCTATTGATGTATTCTTATGCTCAGAGATTTTTTATACCAGCCATGTTCCATCTACTAATGAGTCTGTCAAAGGCATTGTTCATTTCTGTTGCACTGTTTTTTCTTTCTCTCTCTCTCTCTCTTTCTTTCTTCTTTTTCTTTCTTTCTCTTTCTTTACATTCACTGTATATCAATACAGTATACAAAATGAAATTTTCTATCCAGTATACATTGTATATTGGCTCAATCATGGATATAACCATACATGTAATCATCAACAAATAATTTTCTGTTTCTTGCTTCATATATATTTTGCTTTTTTCCCTCTCCCTTGACTCCCTACCTTTTACCATCTGCCAATTGCCCCCCTTCTCTCATATTGTCTCTGGTATGTACAGTTGTTTTCCATGCCTGTTTTTTTCACATTGTATTGATTCACTAAGGATTTTTTTTTCCACTGAAAAAAGGCATGATGAAGTTTATTTAGTTCAGGTACAGAAAACCAGAGAACTAGGCCCCTTCCCCTTTGACAGGCTTAAATTCGCAGTAATTGCCATTACAGTTATGCTTTTCTGGATAAGAAGTTCATGATTCCATTCGTGCATTCCTCAGACAGTCATCTTTCCTGGAGGGTGATGCATTCTTCAGCATTAACAGCGTGAAACTTTTCTTTCTCCCTGTTTCTGATGACCTCTTTTGAAACTCTCAGGGCATTTGGAGGGAGCTTTGCATATGCTTTCAGCATATATGCTTTCTCTCTGAAACGTGCTGTCAGGAAACACTTCAGTAACAAGTCCTTGAGCCCATGCCTCCCCTGCTGTTAACTTCTTCCCAAAAACAAGCATCTCAGTTGCCTTGGCTGAGCCCATTATCTTTGGAAATGTGTAGGAGGAACATCCTTCTGGACTTTGGCCTAGTGTACTGAATGGGGTATGGAACATTGCCCTGTCAGATGCATACACACCATCAAACAGCCTTAGAAGGGTGACGGAATTTCCCACAGCTGGACAGTTTACCACTGCCATCAGAGGCTTAGGGAAATCTATAAAACAGAGTACAAAATCCCTCAGCAAAATGCCACTATTTTAAGCTCTTTCCTCTACTCCTCCAGGTGGAATATTGGTGAAGTTAGGTCATCCCCACTCCTGTAATAGTCACTATCCCCTTTTAAAACAGTTATGATGGAGTCATCCTTGCTTGCAGCTTTAAGCGCAAGTATAATTTCTTCATACATCTGGGTGCTGGCAGCATTCTTTTTGGTGGGCCGGTTGAACATGATCTTGGTTATGCCATCTTCGGAGGTCACCACCAACGTTTGATACCCAGCTGGTTTCCTGTCAGCTCCAGGCTGCACCTGGCTGGAGGGTTCAGGAGAAGAACTCAAACTGGACACTAAATCCAGGTAGTTCTGCCTGGCACTGTCCTTGGGCAGATTGCCAAGAGTACTCCATGCATCCTATTTGGCCTTATTAACCAGGTCAAACACACCTGGTTTGGGCACACTGCAAGGTCCTTCAGTAGCCTGCTTATATGGTGCGTAGAGTTTAAGCTTCACTTCATTTCCTGGGTCTTTCTTCAAGAGTTTCACCTGATTCATTGCATTCTCAAAGTCTTTCTGACTGGCTCTCATTACTCTGGTCTCCTGCAGCTGAAATACTGAGAAACCAACGACCTGCAGAGGGCTGATGCTAGCTTTGAGACACCAATAAACTCCCTTTTTCCTTAGAATTTTTGCTTTACAGTTGTTCTTTCTGGCTGGACACAGCACACATATTTCTCGGAAAGCAAATACTGTAATCCCACAGTGGCGACAACGGCCAGTGTTCCCACGGCGTCTAGCACACAGGCAAAGCTGCTTAAATGCTCTGCACCCTAGGAGCAGTGTGGATGCACAGGCCGGGGCGGTCCAGGAAGCACCAGGCGCTGCGGGGGCCACACAGCCTCGGAGTCTTGGTCCTTTCGGGCAGCAGCGTCAGGGACCCAGCGCTCCAAGGACGAGCACCGGGGAGCGCCAAGCCCTGGCTTCCCAGTTCCAGCTGGACCCCTCTCGGCCCAGCGACAGAGCTGGCTTCTGCAAGGAAAGTCACTCTTCGGTGGCGCCTCAGCTAAAGCCATACAGGCTGCTGCCCAAACCAGATAATAGGCTAGATCCCTGGGATGGCAACCCGCTTGAGGACGACCGCGTTCTGAGGGCGACGTCCAGGCCAAGCCCTGCCAGGGCGCCATGCTTACCGTGGACACCAGCGCCTCACCAGTCTCCCCGCCATCTTCACCATAGCCAGCGGGGTGTGTGGGGTGTGGGGTGGATGAGGTGTGGGGGTATGGGATGGGGTGGGGTGTCTGGGCTTAAGGTCTTGCCTGAGGCCTGGGAGTGGATTCACTATTGATCTTAGTTAAAGACTTTCAATAGCAAGCACAGCATATGAACCCATGTCTGACTTTAGGGTTAACGTCAGTGAGTAAATTAAACAGACTATAAAGTAGCATCTCGATGGGCCTATATAGCTTACTGCAGTCATTAAATAGGTATTAAGAGGCATTTTAATGCATTTTTTTAATTTCAAAAAAAGTTTTAGTTTTAATAGATCGAAATAAAAAATATTAAGAGAAATATGCTTTAAACTTAAAGCCAGGAAAAAGGTTAAGATTCAGTACAAATAGTAGAACAGTTCAAGAGAAGATAAAAATCCTTAGATATGGAAATCAAAGCATCAAAGAAAATCAGTAATGTTTTAGTCTAAAGTCAAAAAGTTCTATTTCACTAGTTCAGACTCCTGCAATTAGTCTCTCTTCTATTGAATTTGCAGTGTTACTGTGGTCTGATCTTTCCATTTAAACTCTGGAAGTTAACTATCAACTCTGGACTTGTCCCTACCAGTAGGCTGGCCAGTCTCTTGATTGTTCCTCATACTCTTATTTCTGTGTGTCTGATTTTTTTAATTTTTTTTTACTGTGTGTCTGACTTTAGTTTTCCTGGGATAGCTCTCCCTTCAGAACTTCTTGGAGAGCTGGTTTGGTGTTGGTAAATTCTTTCAGGTTTTGTTTATCTGAGAATGTTTTTGTCTTTTTTGCCCATATGAAAGATAATTTTGCTGGGTATAGTATTCTTGGTTGAAATTGTTTTCCACTTAACACTTTGATTATATTTTCCCATTCTTTCCTTGCTTGCATTGTTTGTGATGAGAGGTCCGATGTTAGCCTTATGGGACATCATTTGAAAGTAATTTGACCTTTCTTTCTTGCCAATTTTAATTTCTGTTCTCTGTCTGTGGTTTTGGTCAATATGGTTATGATGTGCCTTGGGGAAGATCTTCTTGGGTTGATTCTATGTGGGGTCCTTTGTATTTCTTGGGTCTGGATATTTGAATGCCTCTCCAGATTTGGAAAGTTTTCTTCCAGGATTTCATGGAATAGATTATTAATACCCTTATTAGTTTCTTCACCTGGAATACCAATGATCTGGATGTTTGGGCATTTAATGGTATCTAGTATTACTTGTATATTATTCTCATTTTTGGGGGTATTTTCTCAGTCTTTTTTGGTTATTTTTATAGGTCAGAGGTTCTATCTTCTACATCTGAGATTCAGTTTTCTGCATGATCTAATCTGCTTTTGATATTTTCTTTTTTATTATTTTAGTTAATTTTATTTATTATTATTTTTATTTTTATTATCATTATAATCTTCTTTATATTACATTGGATTACATGTAACTTTACAGTGTATTACACTGCTTTTTCAAAAGGGAATGCCATGCATGTCAGTCAATACAGAGACATTAATCTCCCTGGTTCAACATTCAAAATCTTTTCTATGTTTTTCCCAGTCATTATTATTATTATTCTAATTATTTTTAAAACAATCAATCACTATTTCTCATTTTGCTTGTAAGAAGACTTTACCCATCATGAAATACTTCTCAGACTCATCCAGTTAAGAATACTATACATGTCATCATCAACAGGTAATAAGCCATATCTGTTTCTCACTAACGTTCTGCCTCTCTATTGTTCACTTGTTATCTTTCTCTATACTCTTCTCTTCACCTCCCCCATTCCACACTGTCCTATTCTTGTTAAATACCTTCACTGCTTTTATGTCCTCCAATTTTTCGCTCTCTACCATAGAGTGCGGATAGTTGGTATATATTGAGTGGATACATACAATATCTTTCTTTCATAGCCTGGTTTACTTCACTCAGCAATAGATCCTCCATATCTGACCACTTTCTATCAAATTCCAAGGTCTTGTTATTTTTTATGGCTGAGTAGTATTCCATAGAGTATATATACCATACTTTTCCAATCCATTCATCAGTTTGTGGACATTTAGGTTGGTTCCATGTCTTGGCAATTGTGAATAATGCTGCAATAAACATTGATGTGGAAGCACTTTTCTGACTGAGTGTTCTCCTGTCTTTCGGGTAAATAACCAGAAGTGGGATTGCTGGATCAAATGGTAGTTCTATTTGTAGATCTTTGAGGAACCTCCATATTGTTCTCCACAGTGGTTGAACTAGTTTACATTCCCACCAACAGTGTAGGAGGGTTCCCTTTTCACCACATCCCTGCCAACACTTATCACTTTTTATATTCTTAATCTTTGCCATTCTGACAGGGGTTAGGTGGTATCTCATTGTGGTCTTTATCTGCATCTCCCTTATGATGAGGGATGTTGAGCATTTCCTCATATGCTTTTTGGCTGTTCGTATGTCTTCCTTAGAGAGATTTTTGTTCAGCTCATTTTCCCATCTTTTAATTGGGTTAATCATTTTTTTTTTTTTGCATAAGGCACTTGAGTTCCCTATGTATTCTGGTTATCAGTCCCTTGTCTGAGGCATATTTAACAAAAATATTTTCCCATTCTGAGGGTTGTCAGTTCACACTTGTTATTGTGTCCTTTGCTGTGCAGAAACTTCTTAGTCTAATATAGTCCCACTTGTCTATTTTAGGGATTATTGCCTGTGCTTTGGGAGTCTTATTTAAGAAGTCTTTTTCTACTCCAATGTCTCCCAGAGTTTCCTCAGCATTTTCCACCAGTAGTTTTATTGTTTGAGGTCTTAGGTTCAGATCTTTGATCCATTTTGAGTTGACTGTTGTTAATGGTGAAAGATGGGGGTTCAGTTTCATCTTTCTGCAGGTGGATACCCAGTTTTCCCAGCACCATTTACTAAAGAGGTTTTCCTTTTCCCAGTGGATTGACTGATATCCTTTGTCAAAGATCAGTTGGCTGTAAGTTTTGGGGGTTATTTCTGGGGTCTCTATTCTCTTCCATTGGTCCACATGTCTGTTTTTATGCCAATACCATGCTGTTTTGATGACCACAGCTTTATAGTATATCTTGGGATCAAGGAGTGATATGCCTCCTACTCCATTCTTCTTGCGCAGGATTGCTTTTGCAATATGAGGTCTTTTATGATTCCAGACAAATTCTATGATTATCTTTTCTAGATCTGTGAAGAATATTTCTGGTATTTTGATTGGAATTGCATTAAACATGTAGATTAATTTGGGTAGAATTGCTATTTTGATTATGTTAATTCTTCCAATCCAGGAGCATGGGATGTCCTTCCACTTTTTTATGTCACTTTCAATAACTTTTTTAAGATTTTCGTAGTTTTCTTTATAAAGGTCTTTGACTTTCTTAGTTAGGTTTATCCCTAGGTATCTTATACACCTTGTGGCTACGGTGAAAGGGATTCCTTTCTTCAGCTTTGCTTCGTTCAACTTGTTGTTCATAAGTAGAAATGCTATAGATTTTTGGATATTGATTTTGTATCTTGCCACCTTACTGTATTCACTTATTACTTCAAGAAGTTTTTTAATGGATACCTTTGGGTCTTCTAAGTAAACCATTATGTCATCTGCAAATAAAGATATTTTTAACTCTTCTTTGCCTATTCGAATGCCTTTAATATTGTTCTCTTCTCTGATTGCAATAGCTAAGACTTCCAGTACTATATTAAAGAGCAGTGGAGAAAGTGGGCAGCCTTGCCTAGTACCTGTTTTCAGAGGAAAAGCTTTCAACTTTTCCCCATTCAGTATAATGTTAGCTGTAGGTTTTTCACAGATTGCTTTTATTGTGTTCAGAAATGACCCTTCTATACCAATCTTACTGAGAGTCTTAATCATAAAAGGATGTTGTATTTTATCAAATGCTTTCTCTGCATCAATTGAGATGATCATATGGTTTTTATCTTTCTTTCTGTTAATGTGCTGTATTACATTTATGGTCTTGCATATATTGAACTACCCTTGCATCCCTGGTATAAAGCCTACCTGGTCGTGATGAATGATCTTTGTTATATGTTGTTGGATACGATTTGCGAGTATCTTGTTGAGAATTTTCGCGTCTATATTCATCAATGATATTGGTCTGTAGTTTTCCTTTTTTGTCATGTCCTTATCTGTTTTGGGGATGAGGATGATGGAGGCTTCATAAAATGAATTTGGAAGGTTTCCTTCCTTTTGAATCTTTAGAAATAATTTTAGTAGGATAGGGGTTAACTCTTCCTTAAAAGTTTTGTAGAATTCACAAGTGAAGCCATCTGAGCCTGGGCTTTCCTTTGTTGGGAGGTTATTTATTACTGATTCAATCTCCTGGCTTGTTATGGGTCTATTCAGGTTCTCTATGTCTTCCTGATCCAATCTTGGCAGATTATATGCATCCAAGAATTTGTCCATCTCCTCCAGGTTATCTTGTTTGTTGGCGTAAAGTTGCTCATAGTATCCTCTAATGATATTTTGTATTTCTGCTATGTCTGTGGTAATATTGCCTGTTTCATCACATATTTGATTAATCTGGTTTCTTTCTTTCTTCTTCTTGATCAGTCTAGCCAATGGTGTGTCGATCTTGTTAATCTTTTCAAAGAACCAGCTTTTGCTTTCATTTATTTTCTGTATGGTTCGCTTATTTTCTATTTCATTTATTTCTGCTCGAACCTTTATTATTTCCTTTTGCCTGGCATTTTGGGGGTTTGTTTGTTGTTGTTTTTCCAATTCTCTGAGGCATGATGATAAGTTATCTACTTGCCATCTTTCTATCCTTTTCTTATGCGCACTAATTGCTATGAATTTCCCTCTTATGACTGCTTTTGCTGTGTCCCATAGATTCTGGACACTTGTGTACTCATTATCATTAGTTTCCATAAATTTTTTTATTTCAGCCTTAATTTCTTCAGTAGTGAAGAAGTCATTCAGAAGTAGGTTGTTCAGTTTCCATGTGTTCATGTATTTTCAGGGTTGTGTCTTGAAATTGATCTTGAGTTTAATTCCATCATGGTCAGAGAAGATGCTGGGTACAGTTTCTATGCCTTTGAATCTATAAAGGCTTGATTTGTGTCCTAATATATGATCTATCTTTGAAAAGGTTCCATGTCGGGGTGAGAAAAATGTATATGTTGTGGATGTAGGGTGGAAATTTCTATAGATATCTGTCAAGCCCATTCCATTTATAGTATCATTTAAGTCCTGTATCTCTCTATTTATTTTCTGTCTAGAAGATCTGTCTATAGGAGATAATGGGGTGTTGAGATCTCCAACAATTATAGTATTTCTCCCTATCTCTCCTTTTAGCTCCAGCAGTCTTTCCTTCACATATTTAGGCGCACCTGAGTTGGGTGCGTAGATATTTATAAGGGTTATGTCTTCTTGCTGGATTACCCCATTTACTATTATATAATGCCCTTCTTTGTCTCTTCTTACAGTCTTTGTCTTGAAATCTATTTTGTCTGAGATCAATATCGCTACTCCAGCCTTTTTTTGATTTCCATTTGCATGGAGTATCTTTTTCCAACCCTTGACTTTTAGTCTATGTATGTCTTTATCCATAAGGTGAGTTTCTTGTAGGCAACAGATAGAGGGTTTCTGTTTTCTTATCCATCCATTCAGCCAGTCTATGTCTCTTAACTGGAGAATTTAATCCATTGAATTCAATGTAATTATCGATACTTCCATACCTGATCCTATCATTAAGTGAGCCATTTTCTTGGTTGCTTTTTGTTCTCGTATAACTGTCTCTGATTTTTTAGTTTTCCTGGTATAATACTCCCTTCAGAACCTCTTGAAGAACAGGTCTGGAGTTGGTAAATTCCTTCAAATTTTGTTTATTCCAGAATGTTTTTATCTTTTTTTCCCATATGAAAGATAATTTTGCCGGGTATAGTATTCTTGGTTGAAATTGTTTTTCACTCAACACTTTTACTATGCTTCCCCATTCTTTCCTTTCCTGCATTGTTTTGGCCGAGAGATCCGATGTTAGCCTGATGGGGTGACCTTTGTAAGTAACTTGGCGTTTCCCTCTTGCCAACTTTAGTATCTTGTCTTTGTCTGTTGTTTTTGCCAGTCTGGCTATGATGTGCCTTGTAGAGGATCTTCTTGGGTTAATTCTACTCGGGGTCCTATGTATTTCTTGGATCTGGATGTTTAAATGCCTTTCTAGATTTGGAAAGTTTTCTTCCAGGATCTCATGGAATAAATTATCTAGGCCCTTATTATTTTCTTCCTCTTCTGGAATACCAATTATCTGGATGTTGGGGCGCTTGATGGTATCCAGTATTCGTCGTGTATTATCCTCATTTTTCATGGTTGTTTTCTCAATCTTCTTGATACTTTTTACTAGGTCAGATGTTTTGTCTTCTACGTTAGAGATTCGATCTTCTGCCTGTTCTAACCTACTTTTAATACTTTCAAGAGAGGTTTTGATTTCCTGTATCACATTCGTCAATCCTAGAAATTCCATCTGGTTCTTGTTTAAAGTATCCATTTCTTCTTTCAAGTCATGAAAGGACTTCTTCATCTCCTGGAGCTCCTTGTCTCTTTTCTCTTCCATCTCAGTTAGTTTGGTCACTACAAATATTCTGAATTCCTTATCAGACATGTCCATGACGTCCATTGTATTGACTGTGGGTGACGTAGGTTTGATTATTTCCCTTGAGGGAGAGGCCTTTTGTTGATTGCTCATATTTCTTGAGCCTCTGAGATTGTTCCTAGTCATCAGGTAATCTATATATTTCTTCCTAACTTAAAGGTAACTCTGAGTGTTAAAACTTGTTTAGGATTAGAAAATTGATGATTTCTCTTATGGTTGGCCTACCTGTTGCTCACAATTACCGTTAACTGTTGCCACTAGCCCTGGATAGCCCAAAGTCCTCCCTGTTTCTAAGGAGTGGTGAGCCTCCAACTGACCTAAAAAGCAACACCTCAAGAGCAAAGAAAAACAAAACAAAAAAAGGAAATTGCGCGGCACGCAGTGCGCACTGCGCTCTATTCAAATCACCTAAATTCAAAGAGTCCAATGGCTAGTGGGAAAGGGTCAGAGGATGAGTGACACGACCAGGCTGGTGGGGCTTGCAGCCTCAGTCCGCCTGGTGTCTGGAACTACTGGCCGGCTCAATCCGGATTGCGGGTGGGGTGGGGTGGGAGTTCGCCTTAAAGTCCAAGGAGGAGGAACAGTGGGGGTGCGTCTGCTTTGATATTTTCAAGGGAAGTTTTAATTTCCTGGAGGAGTCCGATCCGGCGAGGCCCCAGGATCTGTCTGAGCCCCCCAGACCTTTGAGCTCCGCTTCCGGTCAGATTAATATGCTGGCAAAACCACTGTTGTGCACCCCCTGACCTTGGAACAAAGCTTGGGTCAATTAGCATGTCAGCAAGGCTGCTTGCTATTTGCTCCAGAAAACTGGTAGCCTTGCTGGGAAGCGACCCCCCTCTGACTCCCCAATTTACTACTATAAAAGAATTGCATAGCTCTCTTATACATCCTGAGTATATGATAAAATTTTCCAGGAACTCCCCCGACCGCTCCCCTTTACTATAATCACCTACTATTAATTACAATGCTTTATCTCCATGGTCACAGTAGAGGGTGGGCTGAAGTTCTATCTAGGCAGAAATAATCTTGACCTTTGGAAGGCCCTTCAAAATACATTTAAGGTAAACTTAATCCTTTCTTTACTTAAAATAGGATTAGGCCAAAACTGGCCCAGGACACCTCCACCCTCACCAAGCGAAATGGATAAATACTTTAGGACTCCTCAAATCAAGTTTTAGATCCCTATAAAACTATGTAAGTATCATTCTTTATTAAGATCCAGAAGAACTAATATCTATTCTTGAGATTTTCTTTTCTCAGAGCCATTCCTGGTAATCACAAAATGGTTGCTGCGCCGCATCAGCTGATAATCATCTCTGCTTACCGGAACCGCCTTCCCAAAACTACATTCTATGGAGACCCACCTACAATTCCATGGAGACCCACCTACAAATGCGGAACTGCACGAGACCCACCCTTAATCCAATCCTGAACTGCAGGAGACCCACCCTTAATCCAACCCTGAATAGAATCTATGTTCCCTTTTGTTAAAACCTTTATGAGCTGATAATTGAAAGCACGCAGCCCCTCTCCCATTTACTTGCATGTAACACATTTTCAATAAAAAGGCACGATGATTCCTAGCAGTTGTCACTCCTCAGAGAGCGATCTTTGGGGAGTGTCCGGCATAGGACGTGCGTGAAAAGGCATCAAGGCCTGTGTCTTCTGTTTACCTGCGCTGCCTCCATCGAGATAACCCACCCCTGCCGAGGCTGGTCCCCGGCAATTTCCTGTATTACAGCTTTCATCTCTCTAACAATTCCATTTGATTCTTTTTATGATGTGTATTTCCTCCTTCAGATTGTGCAAGAACTTCCTCACCTCCTGGAACTCAGTGTCTCTTTTCTCCTGCATCTTCTGGAGTTTGTTGTCTCTATTCTCTTGCATCTCTATTAGCTTTGTCACTATAAATATTTTAAATTTTTTTTTTTGAAGAGGTTTTTGCTATAGGGGCGTGCGCTTGCCAAAAAGACAGAGAGAGACAGAGTCAGAAAGCGAGAAACCACCCCCCAGGGGGGATGGCCACGCCACAATCCCTTCTCCTCCATTCTCCTCTTGGGATCTTCAGCACGCACGCACATGCGCCCGGTGTGAGTTCAAGCCACTGGGTCCGGAACTCGAACTGCAGTAGACTACATGGGAGTACAGCCACACAGCCATTATGCCAACTGCTGGTCCCAATATTTTAAATTCTTTATCTGACATTTCTATGAGTTCCCTTGTATTCTTATTTATTTATTTATTATCATAATCTTGTTTTATTACATTGAATCACATATAACTTTAAAGTGTATTACATTTCTTTTTCAGAAAGAATACCATGAATATCAGTCAATACAAAAACATTAAAAGCCCCATCATCATCATCAAATAGATTTTCATTATTTTTTTACAGATTGTTATTATTATTCCAATTATTTTTTAAACATTCAATCACTATTTCTCATTTTGCTTTTAAAAATACTTTTCCCAACATGAAATACTTCTCAGACCAGTCCAGTTAAGAATATTATACATGTCATCATCAACAGGTAATAAACCATTTTTGTGTCCCACCAATGTCATGCTTCTCTATTTGTTCTCTTATTATCCTTCTCCATACTCTTCTCTTCTCCCACACTGTTCCACACTGACTTCAGTATCACTATTTTCGATGCTTTTATGTCCTTCAATATTTCTATCTCTACTATAAAGTTCAGATATTCGGTATATGTTAAGTAGATACATACAATATATTTCTTTCATACCCTGGCTTGCTTCACTCAGCAATAGAACCTCCATATCTGACCACTTTCTGTCAAATGTCAGGGTCTAGTTGTTTTGATATGCCTCCCACTCCACTCTTCTTGCTCAGGATTGCTTTTGCAATATGAGGTCTTTTATGATTCCAGACAAATTCTATGATTATCTTTTCTAGATCTCTGAAGAATATCTCTAGTGTTTTGATTGGAATTGCATTAAATATGTAGATTAATTTGGGTAGAATTGCCATTTTGATTTTGTTAATGCTTCCAATGTAGGAACATGGGATGTCCTTCCACTTTTTTATGTCCTTATCAATATCCTTTTTAAGATTTTCATGGTTTTCTTTGTAAAGGTCTTTGACTTCCTTAGTTAGGCTTATCTCTAGTATCTTATACATTTTGTAGTTCCCTTGTATTCTTTGTGGAGGAATAAGGGTTATTCTTTTCCATTAGAGGAGATATTTTCTTGGTTTCTCATATTTATTGTGCCTCTGCAGTAGTTTCTGGTCACCTGATAGATTAAACAATAAATCTGAGTATTCAGAGGAGTGCAGAAGGAGGTGGTCTGCAGTCTGTAAACAGTACCGTTTTTCTCCCTTTGCATGTCTGATTCAATGAAAATTGAGGATTAATCTGACCCTAAAAGTATTCAGATATTTGGCTGCTGAGAACTTAAACCTGTCTAGAAAATCAGTGTGTGGAGGCTGAGCAGAAAAGCGAAAAAGGTAAGTAGAAAAGGAAGAGAAATAGAAAAAAAAAAAAAGAGGAAAAAAGACAAAATCAATAAGAAAAAGAGAAGAAAACAATTTTTGTCTAAAATGAAAACTGCACAGTGCACTAGTGTGCTGCATGATTGGGGCCGCTCAGAACTCAAATATAGATAGATGGCTGCTGATTGACTTATCCTATGGGGATAGGGGGAAAGGTAAGAATTAGAAAGATAAAAGAGCAGCAGAGAGCTAAGGTTAAAAATAAAAAAAAATAGAGAGATAGAGAGATGGAAAGAGATAGAGAAAATAAGTAGGGTGCTTTAACCTGGCTCCTGGCTAGACCTGGGGAGTAGGAAGGTAAAGTCTGGGCAGAGGGTCTTCAGGGGTCGAAATCCTCTATTGCACTGCTTTTTTAATCTCTAGCCCTTTTTGAACATTTTTAAAATTCAGTTTTATTTATTTCATGATAGACACCCTTGGTAGGATGTCAACAAGCTGTGATCTTCCCCCTAGCCTCCCAGCCAGCCAGGATCATGGGTGTGTTTGGGCATGCCCAGCTCCTTCAGGTCAACCTGGAACCTAAACCCAGGCCTCCCATATGGCTCTAGTATCATGTAGTGGTACACCATCACCTGCAACACTGCAATTAGGCCATCTTTTTTAATCTTTCCTAGAATTATCATCTTTCTATTTTCAATACCCATATGTTCTTGCATGTTGTCTTCTCTTTTTTTATGAGAACTTTAGCATATTAATTATAGTTATTTTAAATTCATAATTATAGTTCTTTTAAGTCTATGGTCTGATCATTTCAATATCCCTACCGTATCTGACTCCGATTCTGATGCTTGTGCAGTCTCTTCAAATTGGTTCTTTTGCCCATTAGTATGCTTTGTAACATTTTGCTGTAAACAAGGCATGATGAAGTGGTATGATTTGGGGGACAGGGAATTTGTTTTGTTTATTTTTAATTTGCCATAGAGCACGTGTACTCACGGGGCGGGGGGGGGGGAGTTAGAAAGCACCCCCTGGGGAGGGGAATGGCCATGCTGCAATCTCTTCTCCTCCATTCTTCTCTCAGGATTTTGGGCACACACACACACACATGCACCCAGTGTGTTTTCCAAGACAGGTCTGAGACTTGAACTGTGTAGTCAGCCATGTGGGATCCAACCACCTTAGTCACCATGCCACAAGCTGGCCCAGGGAAATGTTTGGTTTTTGTTTTTAATTTTTGCTATAGGGCACATGTGCTCATGGAGACACACATAGACAGAGAATTGGAAAGTGAGAAAACACTCCCTAGGAAGGATGGCCACACTGCAATCCCTTCTTACCTTCGGCTTTCGGGAATGCATGCAAATGTGCCCAGAGTGTTTTTATCAAGTTGTTGGGTCCAGGACTTGAAACATACAGTCAATCAAGCAGGATCCAGCCACTTTAACTACCAAACTGGTTGGCCCAGGAGAATGTTTTGTAGTCTTATGATTAGGTCTTAATCTTTTAGTGAGCCTCTGTTCTTGAGTTATGAACTTCATAAATACTTCTCAATTTGTCCTTTCATTTCCATAGTACTAGGTGACTAGAGGGGATAGGAATTGAGTATTTCCTTTCCACAATATGGTTGACTAGAGGGGACTAGAGTTGGTTAATTCTCTTCTCCCGGGTTCGTTAAGCTCTGATAAAACCTCCATAGGTGGGCCAGCAAGTGACATGGAGATTAAGGCACTAGATCCCATGGGATCCAGTGGGTTGAAGATCACATTGGGCTCATGTATATGCATGTTCAAAATCCCAAGAGGAGAATGAAGGAGAAGGGACTGTGGTGTGGTTATCCCCCCTCAGGGGTGATTTCTCTCTCTCTCTCTCTCTCTCTCTCTGGTGAGTGCATGCAACCTATAATAACAACAAAAAAAAACAACAAAATAAAACAAAAATCTCAATAGGTTAGGCTCTGGTAAAATAATTTCACAAGGTATACTTTGTTAAGTTAAACAGAATTCTCTGGCATATTCCAAAATGGTTACTTCCTTAACCTGCTAAAAGTCTGTAGGGATTGTTCTACAAATTTCATGATGACAAACTGGTAGAGCTACTGGACATTAAACAAAATTATGCCCTCTCTTAACCCCTCTGGAGTTTTTTTTTTTTTTTTTTAAGAATTATTTTATTTAAATTTATTTATTTATTTACTTAAATTTGACCAGAGAGGGACAGAGTGAGAGAGAGGGAAAGCGAGAAAGCAAGCCACCTGGTCCAGTACTCGAGCTGTGGTCAGCCATGTGGGAGTCCAGTGTCTTTAACCACCATGCCACCTGCCATCTCCCCTCTGGAGTGTTTAATCTCTCAGATTTGTCTACCCTGAGCCTGCAATATTTGCCAATTATAGTTCTGGTTTTTCTATACCAGTACTGGTGCTTATGGAGCCTTCTGTTCATGGATTTCTTCTTTGGTAAGTAATTGTATATCTTTATATTTACTTGCCTATCCCTCCTTTTACGGGGATGCTGTGTCCCTCTCTGGTCAAAATGAAGGATAATAGTAATAATTTTTTTGGAGAGGTTTTTGCTATAGGGTACATATGCTCAGTAATACAAATTTTTTAATTAAATAATTCTTTAAAAAATAAAAGAGAGAGAAGACTCCTCCATTTGAGTTATGAACTATTGCTTTCAGAGACTAAGGCTAATGAATATTTTATGCTGAGACTTCACCCTCCATACCCCATTCTAGAGGTGAGAAGCAAAAGCACAGGCCTCCAGAGAAGACTCCTCCGTTTGAACTGTGAACTATTGCTTTTGTGCAGTGGGCATGTGTGCCACGTGGTTTTCATTTTTTGCTTTAAAAAAATTTTTTTAAATTGTGTTTTCTTTTCTGTTTTTCCTCTTTCTTTGTTTTCTTTTCCTTTTTCTTTTACCTTCATCACTTTGCTGCTCAACCTCCACACACTGAGTGTCTAGACAGGTCTAAGTGAACAGTAGCCAAACATCTGAATACTATTAGGGTCAGAATATTCCTCAATTCCCACTGAATCTACCACACAAAGGGAGGAAAACAGAACTACAGAGAGATTGTAGATCACCTTCTCCTGCACGCTTCTGAATGCTCAGATTCAATTTCAAGAAATTAGGAAGAAACATATAACCTATCAGATGACCAGAAATCACCTCAGGGGCATAAGTAATATGAGAAACCAAGAAAATACCTCTCCCACGTGGGAAAAGAACAACTCCTCTTCATCAGCAGATGGCACGATGGAACTCATGGAAATGTTTGTTAAAAATTTTTGAATATTCACAGTGACACAGCTGACAGAGATGCAAGCGAAGAGAGACAATGAATTCCAGAAGATGCAGGAGAAAAGAGCCAATGAGTTCCAGGAGGTGAGGAAGTTCTTACACTATCTGAAAGAGGAAATACACACTATAAAAAATGAATTATACGAAATTGTTAGAGATGAAGGCTGCAATCAAACCTCCCTCAAAAGTATTGAAAGCATATTAGATCATGCAGAAGATTGAATCTCAGATGTAGAAGATGAAATCTCTGCCCTAGAAAAATTCAACACAAAGACTGAGAAGATAGCTCAAAAAATGAGAAAAATATACGAGAAGTACTAGATACCATTAAACACCCAAACATCCAGATAATCAGTATCCCAGAAGGCAAAGAGACTAATAAGGGCATTAATAATCTATTCCATGAAATCCTGGAAGAAAACTTTCCAAACCTAGAGAGGCATTCAAAGATTCAGTCTCAAGAAATACAAAGGACCCCAAATAGAATCAACCCAAGAAGATCTTCTCCAAGAAGCATTATAGCCAGATTGTCCAAAACCACAGACAAAGACAAGATACTAAGACTGGCAAGAGAGAAACATCAAATTACCTACCAAAAGATATTCCATCAGACTCACAGTGGACCTCTCATTTGAAACAGTGCAAACAAGGAAAGAATGGGAAAATATATTCAAAGTGTTAAGTGAAAAATAAGTTCAACCAAGAATACTATGCCCGGCAAGATTATCCTTCATATGGGAAGAGAAGACAAGAACATTCTCAGATAAACGAAACCTGAAAAAATTTACCAACACTAGACTTGCTCTCCAAGAAGTTCTGAAGGGAGTGCTGTCTCAAGAAAACGAAATACAGAAACACAGAAATAAGAGTTTAAAGACAACTAAGAAAACAGCCAACTTAAGGGTAGGGACAAGTCCAGAGTTGAATGTTATCTTCCAGAATTTAAAGGGAATGATCATACCACAACAGAAGATTAAGTATGTGAGACTGAACTGGTGAAATAGAATTGTGTATCTTTTGACTCAAACATTACTGATTTTCTACGTTTTATTTTTCCAGATTTAAGGATTTTTGTCTTTTCTTGAGCTGTCAATAGGTTCATGTACTATTTGGACAGAATCTTCACCTGTTTCCTGTCTTTAAGTTTTAAGCAAATTTCTCTTAACATTTTTTTGATTTTGATTTATTAGAGCTAAAAGTGCTTTCCTTGAAATTAAAAAATATATTAAAAAATACTTGTTTAATGACCATAGTAAGCTATATAGCCTCAGCTAGGTGCTGCTTTATAGTATATTCATTCTATTCACTGAGTTTCATGCCTAAAGTCAGACATGTGTTCTCAGATTTGTATATATCAACTGAACTTGCTATTTAAAGTATTTAGATTAATTAAAATATTTTGTGAATCAATAAAATGTGTGTGGGGGGGAAGGAATGGAAAGCAACTGTAGATACCAGAGACAGTGTGGGAGGAGGATGGGAAATGGCAGAGGGTGAGAAATAGGGGGGAAAAAGTGTGTGTGTGTGTGTGTGTGTGTATATACACACATATATATGAAAGTGTATATATATATATATATATATATATGAAATAAGAAATGGAAAATTATTTGTTGATGATAACATGTATGATTAAGCCACTTTACAATATATTCTGGATGGGAAATCACATTTTATGTGCTATGATGATGTTCAGTGAATGAATGTAAAATAAATATATTTTAAAAATAAATCAAATTAAAAAGTAAACAAACAAAAGGAAAAGAAACACCAGAGTGTGGGTGTGTGCCCCAAATCCCAACAGGGTGGAAAAATGGAGTAGAAGGGTTTGAGACATGATAATGCCCTGTTTGGGGATACATTCTCCCTCCTCCTCTCTCTTATTATCTCTCTTTGGCAAGTACACATGCCCTCTGGCTTATAAACAAACAACAACAAAATGCCTAATTCCTTAAAATAGAATCCTCTAAGTTCTAATTGGACTAACTCAACTTGAATTCTTTGAACTATAAACTCATTATTGCCCAACAGCACTGTGGCCCTCTTCCCATAATAAATACTTTTATTTGACAGAAATTTAATGAGCACCTATATATGCCAGACATTACCCTAGGTCCAGGGATACAGTGAGAGAGAAAGAGAGAGGGAAAGTGTGAAAGTAAGCCTCCAGGTTCAGAACTTGAACTGTGATTGGCCATGTGGGGATCCAGCTCTCCTAACCACCACACCACCTGCCAACCCCCAAAATTAAATAAATAATTCTAAAAATAAAGCAGATTAGATCATGCAAAAGATCAAATCTCAAATGTAGAAGACAAAACCTCTGACCTAGAAAAACTTGTCAAATAACTGAGAAAATAACCAAGAAAAATAAGGATGATATATGAGAAATACTAAATACCATTAGGTGTCCAAACATCTGGATAATTGGTATCCCAGAAGGTGAAGAAAACAATAAGGGCATTGATAATTTATTCCATGAAATCCTGGAAGAAAACTTCCCAAACCTAGAAAGATATTCAAAGATACAGACTCAAGAAATACAAAGGACCCAGATAGAATCAACCCAAGAAGATCGCCAAGGCACATCCTACTCAGATTGGCCAAAACCACAAAAACAAGATACTAAAATTGGCAAAAGAGAAATGTCAAATTACTTACTAAGATTATCCTATCAGGTTAACGTTGGACCTCTCATTGGGAACAATGCAGGCAAAGAAAGAAAATATGTTTGAAGTGTTAAATGAAAAACAATTTCAACCAAGATTACTATATCCAGCAAGATTATCCTTCAAGTGGGAAAAAAAGATAAAAGCATTCTGAGGCAAACAAAATCTGAAAGAATTTATCCACTCCAGACCAGCTCTTCAAGAAGTTCTGAAGGGAGAACTATACCAGGAAAACTAAACAGTCAAATAGACATATATAAGAGGAAAAAACAAACAAACAAACAAACAAACAAACAAAAACAAAACCCGGAAGAAAATGGCTCACTTAATGATAACAGCATGTCCAGAAATATCAATAATAACATTGAATGCTAATGGATTAAATTCTCTGATCAAGAGACTCAAACTGGCTGAATGGATAAAACAAACAAACAACAAAAAATACCAGGAACCAGCAGTTGGCATAATGGCTATGTTGCTGGACTCCCATGTAGTCGACTGCGGTTTGAGTCCCAGACCCGGTGGCTTAAACTCATGCCAGGCACGTGCGCATGCATGACCAAGATCCCAAGAAGAGACCGGAGGAGAAGGGATTGCAGCGTGGCCATCCCCCCCAGGAGGGGAGGTGATTTCTCACTTTCTGTCTCTCTGTTTCTCTCTGTCTTTAGGGTGAGTACACGTGCCCTATAGCAAAAACCTCTCAACAAAGAAACAAACAAATAGAAACTCACTATCTGTTGCATACAAGAAATACACTTTATAGATAAAGACATGCCTAGAATTAAAGTGAAGGGGTTGTAAAAGATATTCCATGCAAATGGAAACCAAAAAAGGGTTGAAGTCATGATATAGATTTCAGACGAAATAGGCTTTAAGACAAAAACTTTAAGAAGAGATAAAGAAAGGTATTATATAGTAGTAAAAGGGCTAATTCATCAAGAAGAAATAACACTTATAAATATCTATGCACCCAACTCAAGAGCACACAAATACATGAAGGAAAGATTGCTAGAGCTAAAAGGAGAGATAGGTTGCAACATGATAATTGTTAGAGATCTCAACACCATATTATCTCCTTTAGACAGATCTTCTAGACAAAAAATAAGCCAAGAGATACAAGACTATACTAAATCAAATGGACTTGACAGACATCTATAGAATTTACCACCCTTGGGAACCAGCAGTTAGCATAATGGCTATGTCGCTGGACTCCCACGTAGTCGACCGCGGTTCGCGTCCCAGACCTGGTGGCTTAAAACTCACGCTGGGCGCATGTGTGTGCGTGCCCAAGATCCCGAGAGGAGAATGGAGGAGAAGGGATTGCGGTGTGACCATCCCCTCTGGGGGGGTGATTTCTCACTTTCTGTCTCTCTGTCTCTCTCTGTCTGTCTGGTGAGCACACGAGCCCTATAGCGAAAACCTCTCCCAAAAAAAAAAAAAAGAATTTACCACCCTAAGACCACAAAAATATACATTTTTCTTACATCCACATGGAACTTTTTCATATGATAGGGCACAAATCAAACCTTTACAGATTCAAAGGCAAAGAAATGATATCCAGCATATTCTCTAATCATGATGGAATTAAACTTGATATTAATTTCAGGAAAAATCCTCAAAACTACACAAACATATGGAAACTAAACAATCCACTCCTGAATGACTTCTCAACTACTCAAGAAATTAAGTCTGAATTCAAAAGATTTGTGGAAAGAAATGATGAGTACACGAGTATCCATAATCTATGGGACACCATAAAAGCAGTTATAAGAGGGAAATTCATTGCAATTAGTGCATATAAGGAAAAGATGGAAAGGTGGAAAATAAACAACCTAATATCATGACTCAGGGAATTGGAAAAACAACAACAAAAAACTAAAAATACCAGGAGAAAAGAAATAATAAACACTCAAGAAGAAATAAATGAATTAGAAAATAAACGAACTATACAGAAAATAAATGAAAGCAAAAGCTGGTTCTTTGAAAAGATTAAGAAGATCAACACAGCATTAGCTAGACTGATTAAAAGAAAGAAAGAAAGAAACTGGATAAATCAAATACGTTATGAAATAGGCAATATTACAACAGTCACAATAGAAATACAAAACCTCATCAGAGAATACTATGAATGACTATATGCCAATGAACAAGAGAACATGGATAAGATGGACAAATTCCTGAATGCATATAATCTACCAACATTTAATCAGGAAGACATAGAAAACCTGAATAGACCCATAACAAGCCATGAGATTGAATCAGTAATAACCTTCCCAACAAAGAAATGTCCAGGTCCTGATGGGTTCACTTATGAATTCTACAAAACTTTTAAAAAGTTAACTGCCATTCTACTCAAATTATTTCTAAAGATCCAAGAGGAGGGAAATTCCCCAAATTAATTTTATGAAGCCTCCACCATCCTTATTCCCAAAACAGATAGACATGACAAAAAAGGAAAACTACAGACTAATATCTCTGATGAATATAGATGCAAAAATTCTCAACAAGATACTTGCAAACTGTATCCAACAACATATAAAAAGGTTACTCATCATGACCAGGTAGGCTTTATTCCAGGGATGCAAGGGTGGATCAACATACACAAAACCGTAAACGTAATATACCATATTAACAGTAAGAAAGATTAAAAACCATATGATCATTTCAACTGATGCAGAAAAATCATTTCTCAAAATACAACATTCCTTGGGGCCAGCAGGAGGCATGGTGGTTAAAGGCACTGGATTCCCACATGGATGACTGTGGTTTGAGTTCCAGACCTGGTGGCTTGCCTTTTCACTTTCCCTTTCTCTCTTTCTCTGTCTCTCTCTGGTCAAATAATAATAATAACAACACATAGAATTAAATAAATATTTTTTTAAAATACAACATTCCTTCATGATTAAGACTCTTAGAAAAATTAGCATAGAATGGTCATTTCTCAACACAATAAAAGCCATGTATGAAAAACCTATAGCTAACATTATACTGAGTGGAGGGAAACTGAAAGCTTTTCTACTAAAAACTGGTACTAGACAAGGCTACCCACTTTCTACATTCCTTTTCAATATAGTACTGGAAGTCCTAGCCAACACAATCAGAAAAGAGAATAATATAAAAGGCATTCAAATAGGCAAAGTAGAGTTGAAAATATCTTTTTTTTTTTTTTTTGAGAGGTTTTCGCTATAGGGCACGTGTGCTCGCCAGACAGACAGAGAGAGACATAGAGACAGAAAGTGAGAAATCACCCCCCAGGGGGGATGATCACACTGCAATCCCTTCTCCTCCACTCTTCTCTCGGGATCTTGGGTACACATGCACACGCTCCCGGCATGAGTTTTAAGCCACCGGATCCGGGACGCGAACTGCGGTCGACTACATGGGGGTCCAGCGACATAGCCATTACACTAACTGCTGGTTCCCAAAAATATCTTTTGAGAGAGATTTTTGCTATAGGGCATGTATGCTCACCAGAGAGACAGACAGAAAGCGAGAAATCACACCCCAGAGAGGATAGCCACACAGCAATCTCTTCTCTATTCTCCTCTCGGGATTTTGGGCACACACACACACACACACACACATGCACCCAGTGTGAGTTTTAAGCTGCTAGGTCTGAGACTTGAACCACAGGCAACTACGTGGGAGTCCAGCAATGTAACCATTACATCATCTGCTAGTCCCAAGTTGAAAATATCTTTATTTGCCGGTGACATGATGGTATACATAGAAGACTCAAAGGTAACCATGAAAAAACTTCTCACAGTAATAAATGAACACAGTAAAGTGGCAGGATACAAAATCAACATCCAAAAATGTATAGTATTTCTATATATGAACAACAACCTAACGGAGGTAAAACTGAAGAAAGGAATCCCTTTCACCTTAGCCACAAAATATATAAGATACCTAGAGATAAACCTAACCAAGAAAGTCAAAGACCTTATAAGAAAACTATCAAAATCTTATAAAAGACATTTAAAATGATACAAAAAAGTGGAAGGACATCCCATGTTCTGGATTGGAAGAATTACATTAAAATTGGAAGTATTAAATCAAAATGGCAATTCTACCCAAATTAATCTACATATTTAATGCAATTCTAATCAAATTACTAGAGACATACTTCACAGATCTAGAAAAGACAATAACAGAATTTGACTGGAATAATAAAAGACCTGGTATTGTCAAAGCAACCCTGTGCAAGAATAGTGGAGTGGGCAGCATCTCACTCTTTAACCCCAAAATGGACTATAAAGCTATGATAATCAAAACAGCATGGTATTGGCACAAAAACAGACTAGTGGACCAATACAGTAGAATAGAGACCCCAGAAATGAACCTGAAAACATACAGCCAACTGATTTTTAACAAAGGATACCAGTCAAGCCAGTAGGAAAAAGAAAACCTCTTTAGAAAATGGTTCTGAAAAAATTGGGTATCCATCTGCAGAAAGATTAAGCTGGACCATTATCTCTCATTTTTAACAAAAATCAATTCAAAGTGGATCAAAGATCTAAACCTAAGGTCTCAAACTATAAAACTGCCTGTGGAAACACTGAGGAAACTCTGGGAGACATTGAGGTAGGCAAAGACTTCTTAAATAAGACCCCCGAAGCACAGGCTATAATCTCAAAAATAGGCAAGTGGGATTACATCAAATTAAGAAGTTTCTACACAGAAACTTCCCACCCTCTTCCCATATTATCTCTGGTGTCTACAGTTGTCTTCCATTCTTTTTTCCCTCACATTTTATTGATCACACAATTTCTTAAAGACACAGTAATTAGAATGAGTCAACAATCCTCAGAATGGGAGAATAGTTTTGTAAACTCTGCTTCAAATAAGGTACTGATAACCAGAATACACAGGGAACTCTTGCAGCTTACCTGGGGGGAAAAATTAACCCAAATAAAAAGATGGGGAAACAGCTGAACTAACTGTCTAAGGAAGGCATGGAAACAGCCAGAAAGCATATGAAGAAATGCTCAATATTCCTTAAGGGAGATGCGAATTAAAATTACAATGAAATACCACCTAACCCTGGTCGGAATAGGGAAATTAAAAGTATAAAAAGTGATAAGTATTGGCAGGGTTGTGGTGAGAGGGGAATTCTCCTACACTGTGGGAGGCTGCACACCAACTAGTCTGCTGAGGCCATTTTTCATGAGTCTCTTACTATTGCCATCTTAGGCTCAGAGAGCAAATAATTACAAAGGCCACAATTGGCTCCCCTTCAAAACCCTCACCTTCAAAACCATACTCTGATTGGCCACTTCCCATAGCAAATCGGTGAGCTTAGAATCCCTCAGATTTGCATATCTGGGCACCTCATGATTGGTCCACAAAGCAACCAATCATAACCCACCTTTTACTATCCTTCATTCAACCAATCACAGCCCACCAACATGTATATAACCACGATCCCTGGCCCATAATCGCCAGACGACCCTGAAGACCCTGAAGAGCTGTGACACCGTGTCGTCTCCAGATGACCCTGAGCTGTGACGCCGCGTCGTCTCCGGACGACCCTGAGCTGTGATGCCGTATCGTCTCCGGACGACCCTGAGCTGTGACGCCGCGTCATCTCCGGATGACCCTGAACACTGTGTTGTCTCCGTGCTGCCCACAATAAAGAGACGACTCTGAAGAGACACTGCGATGTCTCCGTGCTGTGACAGTGCGCCGTTAGTCCCATCTCTCATTCCTTCCCTCAGGAAACCTGTTCGGCTGGCCCACGGTTCGGGACACTACACTGTTTTTTTTTTTCTGAAACTTCTTTTAAAAATTAATTTACATTCATTCCCTAAGCATCGTCACAGCATACAAAATGTGATTTCCCATCCAGAATATACTGCCTAGTGGCTTAATCATGCATGTTATCGTCAATAATTTTCCATTTCTAGTTACAAATATGTGTGTGTGTGTGTGTGTGTGTATTACCCCTGTTTCTGACCCTCTGCCCTTTCCCATCCTCTTACCACATTATCTCTGGTGTCTACAATTGTCTTCCACTCCTTTTTCCCTCACACTTTGTTGGTCACACAATTTCTTAAATAATCTAACTATTTTCTTTTTTTTTTGGGAGAGGTTTTTGCTATAGGGCACGTGCGCTCACCAGAAAGACAGAGAGACAGAGAGATAGAAAGCGAAAGATCACCCCCCCAGGGGGGATGGCCACGCCGCAATTCCTTCTCCTCCATTCTCCTCTCAGGATCTTGGGCACCCCCACACATGTGCCCGGTGTGAGTTTAAGCCACTGGGTCTGGGACTCGAACCATGGTCGACTACATGGGAGTTCAGCAACATAGCCATTATGCTAACTGCTGCTCCCAAATAATATCTAACTACTTTCAATAGCAAGTTCAGCTTGTAATTTTAAGAAAAGCAGTTTTTTGTTTTGTTTTGTTTTGTTTTGTTTTTGGGAGAGGTTTTTGCTTTTAGGGCGTGTGCGCTCGCCAGACAGAAAGACAGAGAGACAGAAAGCAAGAAATCACCTCCCAGGGGGGCATGGCCATGCCACAATCCCTTCTCCTCCATTCTCCTCTCGGGATCTTGGGCATGCATGCACACGCGCCTGGCGTGAGTTTTAAGCCACCGGGTCCAGGACTTGAACCACAGTCGACTACGTGGGAGTCCAGCGACATAGCCATTACACTAACTGCTGGTCCCAAAGAAAAGCAGTTTTAACATGAATAAATCAAAGAAATGCTAAGGAACTTTGCTTAAAACTTAAAGCCAGGAAAAAGGTTAGGATTATCTTCAAATAGTAGGTACATGAACAGCTCAAGACAGGACAAAGATCCTTAAAACCAGAAAACAAAGCCTAGAAGAAAATAAGCAATGTTTTAGTCAAAAGTCACAAAATGCTATTTCACCAGTTCAGTCTCATGTACTTAATTTATCTTCTGTTGTGGTTCGATCTTTCTGATTAAATTCTGGGATATAATATTCAACTCCAGACTTGTCCCTATGATTAAGTTGGTCATTTTCTTAGTTTTTGAACTCTTATTTCTGTGTGTCTATATTTAATTTTCCTGGTATAGCATTCCCTTGAGAGCTTCCTGGAGATCTGGTCTGGGGCTGGTAAATTCTTTCAGGTTTTGTTTATCTGAGAATGTTCTTGTCTTTTCTTCCCATGTGAAGGATAATCTTGCCAGGTACAGAATTCTTGGTTGAAAGTGATTTTCCCTTAACACTTTGAATATATTTTCCCATTCTTTCTTCATTCATATTGTTTCCGATGAAAGGTCTGCTGTTAGCCTAATGGGATATCCTTTGTAGGTAACTTGTTTTCTCTTGCCAGTCTTAGTATCTTGTCTTTGTCTGTGGTTTTGTTCAATCTGGCCATAATGTGTCTTGAAGAAGATCTTCTTGGGTTGATTCTATTTGGGGTCCTTTGTATTTTTTTTTTTTTTGGAGAGATCTTCGCTATAGGGCGTGTGTGCTCACCAGACAGAGAGAGACATAGAGACAGAAAGTGAGAAATCACCCCCCAGGGGAGATGGTCACGCCGCAATCCCTTCTCCTCCATTCTCCTCTCAGGATCTTGGGCACGCACGCACACGCGCCCGGCATGAGTTCTAAGTCACCGGGTTCGGGACGCGAACCGCGGTCGACTACATGGGAGTCCAGCGACATAGCCATTACGTTAACTGCTGGTCCCCCCCCCCTTTTTTTTTCCTTTGTATTTCTTGGGACTGGATCTTTGAGTGCCTCTCTAGGCTTGGAAAGTTTTCTTGTAGGATTTTATGGAATAGATTATCAATGCCCTTATTAGTCTCTTCACCTTCTGGGATACCAATTATCTGGATGTTTGGACTTTTGATGGTTTCTAATATTTCTCGTATATTATTCTCATTTTTGGGGACAATTTTCTCGGTCTTCATGGTGGATATTTCTAGGCCAGCAATTTTCTCTTCTACATCTGAGATTCAATTTTCTGTATGATCTAGTCTGCTTTTAATACTTTCAAGGGATATTTTGACTTTCTGTATTATAGCCTTCTGTATTATAGCCTTCATCTCTAACAAGTCCATTTGATTTTTTTGAGAAGTTTTTGCTATAGGGCACATGTGCTCGCCAGAAAGACAGAGACAGAGAGACAGAAAATGAGAAATCACCCCCCGGGGGGTGGCCACGTTGCAATCCCTTCTCCTCCATTCTCCTCTTGGGATCCTGGGCATGCACGCTCATGCACTTGGCATGAGTTTAAGCCATGGGGTCTGGGACTCTAACCGCGGTCGACTACATGGGAGTCCAGTGACATAGCCATTAAGCTAACTGCTGGTTCCCTATTTTATTCTTTTTTAGATCTTGCAAGAATTTCCTCACCTCCTGGAACTTGTCAGTTCCTTTCTCCTGCCTCTTCCACAGTTCAGTGTCTCTCTTTTCTTGCATCTCTGTTAGCTTCATCATTATGAATATTCTAAATTCTTTATCAGACATTTCCATGATTTCCATTGAATTGTCTGTGGATGAAGAAGAGTTATTCTTTTCCCTTGGAGGAAAGGTATTTTCTTGCTTTCTCATATTTCTTATGGCCCTGTGGTGATTTTTAGTCATCTAATGGATGGTGTGTGTCTTCCTAATTTTTGAAGTTCAATCTGAGTGTTCAGGAGCATGTAGAAGGAGGTGATATGGAATCTCTTTGCCATTCTGTTTTTATCCCTTTGTGCAGCAGATTCAGTGGATATTGAGGAATATGTTAACCCTAATAGTATTTGGATGTTTGGCTATGGTTCCCTTAGATCTGTCTAGAGACACAGTGAATGGAGAGTGAGGACCAGAGTGATGAGATAAAAGAAAAAGAAAAGGAAAACAGAGAGAGAGGGAAACAACAACAACAAAAACAACAGCAACAAAGAAACAGAGAGAAAAAGAAGGGAAAAAATTTAAAAAAGCAAAAAATAGAAAACCGCATTGCACGTTTGCACACCACGCGAAATCACTAGTTCTCAGGAGCCATAGAGGAGTCTTCTGAAGGCCTGCCCCTTGCCTATCCTGCATGGGAGGGGGTGAGGGGATTATTAGTGAGATAAAGGCGGGGCTGAAAGCATGACAATACCTTACCTTAAACAATTTTAAAAAGGAAAAATTACAAAAAAAGAGAAGACAGATGCAGAGAGCGACAGAGACAGAGACAGAGACAGAGAGAAGGCTAAAGGGGCTCCTTACCACTCGAGTTTGTGGGCTTGAGGCTGAATCATCAGTAGAAAATCTTTATTTCTCTTTTTTCCCTGAAATCACTAGTTCTCAAGAACCATGGAAGAATCTTCTTCTCTCTCCTACACTGTTGGTGGCAATGTAAATTGGTCCAACCACCATGGAAAACAATATGGAGGTTCCTCAAACACCTACAAATAGAGCTACAATACAATCCAGCAATTCCATTCTGGGTTACCTACCCAAAGGATAGAAGAATGCTCAGTCAGAAAAACGCTTTCACATCAATTTTTATTGAGGCATTATTCACAATTGCTAAGACATTGTATCAATCCAAATGTCCACAAACAGATGAATGGATTGAAAAAGTTTGGTACATATACACTATGGAATATTTTTTTTTGGAGAGGTTTTTGCTATAGGGCGCGTGCGCTTGCCAGACAGACAGAGACAGAGAAACAGAAAGCGAGAAATCACACCCCAGGGGGGATGGCCACACCGCAATCCCTTCTCCTCCATTCTCCTCTCGGGATCTTGGGCACGCACGCACACACACCCGGCGTGAGTTTTAAGCCACCAGGTCCGGGACGTGAACCGCGGTTGACTAAATGGGAGTCCAGTGACATAGCCATTATGCTAACTGCTGGTCCCACACTATGGAATATTATTCAGCTATAAAAAAAAAAGAAACAAGAAGACCCTGGCATTTGATATAAAGTGGTTGAATATGGAAGATAATTGCTGAGTGAAGCAAGCCAGGCTATAAAAGAGAGACATTGTATGTCTCCACTTAATATATACTGACTGTCCACTTTCTTTGGTAGAGACTGAAAGATTGGAGAAGATAAAAGCACTGAAAATAGTTATGAACACTGGAGACACTATGGAAGGAGGGTGGGAGGGGGGAAGAGTACAGGAAGAAAATTAGGGAGAAAAAATTGAGAAGCAAGGCATTTATGGGACATAGTAATTGTTTATTAACTATTGATGATAACACGTATAGTATTCTCAGTTGGACTGATCTGAGGTGTATTTCATGTTGGGTAAATTCTCTTTATAAGCCAAATGATATATATTGATTATAAATAATAATAATAATAATAATAATAATAATAAAGAATTCAAAATATTCATAGCGACAAAAGAAAATGAGATTCAAGAGAAAAGAGACAACAAGCTCCAGGAGATAAGGAAATCCTTCCATGATATGAAAGAAGAAATAAGAACCATAAAAATGAATCAAATGGAACTGTTGGAGATAAAGGCTGTAATACAGGAAATCAAAACCTCCCTCAAAAGTATTAAAAGCAGATTAGATCATGCAGAAAATCTAATCTTGGATATACAAGACAAAATCTCTGACTAGAAAAAATTACCGAAAAAACAGAAAATAACCCCCCAAATGAGAATAATATGTGAAGAATACTAGATACCATTAACATCCAAACATCTGGATAATTGGTATCCCAGAAGAGGAAGAAAATAATAAGGGCATTGATAATCTATTCCATGAAATCCTGAAATAAAACTTTCCAAACTTAGACAAACATTCAAAAATCCAGACCCGAGAAATACAAAGGACCCCACATAGAATCAACCCAAGAAGATCTCCTAGGCACATGATAACCAGATTAAACAAAACCACAGATAAAGACAGGATACTAAAATTGGAAAGAGAGAAATGACAGGTTACCTACAAAGGTTACCCCTTCAGGCTAACTTCAGACCTCTCACCATAAACAATGCAAGCAAAAATAAAAAAAAAAAGGGGGAAATATATTGAAAAATCTTAAATGAAAAACAATTTCAACCAAGATTATTATACCTGGCAAGATTATTCTTCAAACGGGAAGAAAAGATAAAAACATTCTCAGATAAACAAAACCTGCAAGAATTTACCAACTCCAGACCAGCTCTTCAAGAAATTCTGAAGGCAGTGCTATATCAGGAAAACTAAAGACTGGCAGACAGAAATCAGAGAAAAAAACAACCAAGAAAATGACCAACTTAATGGTAGAAACAAGTCTGGAAATATTGATAATAACATTGAATGTTAATGGATTAAATTCTCCAACAAGAGGCACAGACTGGCTGACTGGATAAAAGAATAGAAACCCTCTATCTGATGACCTCAAGAAACATACCTCATAGATAAAGACATACATAGATTAAAAGTGAAGGGCTGAAAAAGGTATTCCATGCAAATAAAAACCTAAAAAGGGCTGGAGTTGTGATACTGATCTCAGACAAGATAGACTTTAAGACAAAAGTGTGAGAAAAGACAAAGGGCATTATAGGGTAGTAAAAAGGCTAATTCATCAAGAAGACATAACACTTATAAATATCTGTTCACCCAACTTAGGAGCACCCAAATATGTAAGGAAAAGCCTGCTAAAAGGAGAGGTAGACTGCAACATGCTAATTGTTGAGGATCTCAACACCCCATTATCTCCTATAGACAGATCATCTAGACAAAAAATAAGCAAAGAGATACAGGATCTAAACAATACCATAAATCAAATGAACTTGACAGACACTTACAGAACCTTCCACCCAAAAACCACAAAATATGTATTTTTTTCTCACCACTGCATGGAACGTTTTCAAAGATTGTTGACTACATAGTAGGGCACAAAACAAGCCTTTACAGATTCACAAGAATAGAAACTATATCCAGCGTCTTCTACAATCATGATGGAATTAAACTTGATATAAATTTCAGAAAACTCTCTAGAATATACACAAATACATAGAAAGTAAACAAACTATTCCTGAATGATTTCACAACTACTGAAGAAATTAAAACTGAAATCAACATATTCATGGAAACCAATTTAATGAATACATGAGTCTCCATAATCTATGGGACACAGCAAAAGTAGTCATAAAATGGAAGTTCATAGAAATCAGCGTGCTTAAGAAAAAGATGGGAGAGGTGGTAAATGGAAACCTAACATCGTGCCTCAGGGAATTGGAAAAACAGCCACAAAAATAAAAATAAAAAATATAATGCATATATATATATATATATATATATATATATATATATTTGAAACCATACTGCTTTTGTTGTTATAGAGTTATAAAATTATACAAAATTATAAGACATATTTTGAACATTATCTTTAAAATTCAGTATTTTGAAATTTTGAAAGTTGTTTGTAAACTGTCAAGAATTATGGAGTATGAGCTAAAATTTTTTGCTATGTAAAGTAAATGTTTGTGGAAAAATGTAAAAATAAATAAATGAAAGAAAAAAAGAAATAATAAAGAATGGTTCTATGATTATGTGATAAAAATAAATTAATGCCAGGAGAAAATAAATAATTAAGGCTCAAGCAGAAAAAAAAGAAATAGAAAATAAATGAACCATACAGAAAATAAATGAGAACAAAAACTGGTTCTTTGAAAAGATAAACAAGATTGTGACACCAATAGCTAGACTAATTCGGAAGCCAGAAAGGAACCAGGTAAATCAAATTCTTAATGAAACAGGCAATATTACAGCAGATATAATAGAAATAAAAAACATCATTAGAGGATACTATGAGTGACTATATGCCAACAAACAAGAAAACCTGTATGAGATGGACAAATTCCTGGACACATATAATCTACCAGTCAGGAGGACACAGAAAACCTGAATAGACCCATAAGAAGCAATAAAATTGAATCAGTAATAAATGACCTCCCAACAAAGAAAAGCCCAAGTCCTGATGGGTTCACTTCTGAATTCTACAATACTTTTAAAGAAGAGTTAACCCTCAGTCTACTCAAGTTATTTCTAAAGATCCAAAAGGAAGGAACCCTTCCACATTCATTTTATGAAGCATTCGTTACACTCATCCCTCAAACAGATAAGGAGACAATAAAGGAAAACTACAGACCAATATCTCTGATGAATATAGATGCATAAATTCTCAGAAAAATACTATCAAATTGTATCCAAGAACATATAAAAAAGATTATTCATCATAACCAGGTAGGTTTTATTCCAGGCATGCAAGGGTGTTTCAACATAAGCAAAACCATAAACATAGTTCATCATATTAACAGAAAGAAAGATAGAAACAATATGATAATTTCTTTTTTAAAAAAGAATTATTTAATTTAATTTTATTTATTTACTTATTTATTTTAATTTGATCAGAGAGGGATAGAGGGAGAGAAAGAAAGAGAGAAAGCAAGTCACCAGGTCCAGGACTTGAACTGCAGTTGGCCATGTGAGGAGTCTATCACCCACAACCACCATGCTACTTGCCGGCCCCACCATATGATCATTTCAATTGACACAGCAAAAGTATTCGATAAAATACAGTATCCCTGGGAACCAGCAGTTAGCATAATGGCTATGTCGCTGGACTCCCACGTAGTCGACCGAGGTTCACGTCCCGAACCCGGTGGCTTAAAACTCACTCCGGGCGCGTGTGCGTGTGTGCCCAAGATCCCGAGAGGAGAATGGAGGAGAAGGGATTGCGGCATGACCATCCCCCCTGGGGGGTGATTTCTCGCTTTCTGTCTCTATGTCTCTCTCTGTCTGTCTGGCGAGCGCACGCGCTCTATAGCAAAAGACTCTCCAAAAAAAAAAAAAAAATACATACAGTATCCCTGAGACCAGTGGATGGTGTAATGGTTATGTTGCTGGACTCCCGCATAGTCAACCACAGTTCGAGTACTGGACCCAATAGCTTAAAATTCATGCCAGGTGCATATGCATGTGTGCCCAAAATCCTGAGAGGAGAAAGGAGAAGGAACTGTGGCATGGCCATACCACTTCAGAAGTGATTTCTCACTTTCTGTCTCTCTGTCTCACCAGAGAGTGCATGTGCACTACAGCAAAAATCTCTCTCTCTCTCTCAAAAAAAAAGTACAACATTTCTTCATGATGAAAACTGTCAGCAAAATCAGCATAGAAGGGTCATTGCTTAACACAATAAACTCTATCTATCAAAAACCTATAGCTAACATTATACTGAATGAGGAAAAGCTGAAAGCTTTTCCGCTAAAAACTGGCACAAGACAAGGCTGCCCACTTTCTACGCTCTTTTTCAATATAGTGCTAAAAGTCCTAGCCAATGCAATCAGAAAAGAGAATAAAATAAAGGGCATTCAAATAAGAAAAGAAAAGGTGAAATTATCTCTATTTGCTAATGACATGATTGTATACATAGAAGACCCAGATGTATCCACAAAAAAACTTCTGGAAGTAATAAATGAATACAGTAATGTGGCAGGATATAAAATCAACATCCAGAAATCTATAGCATTTCTATATACAGAAAAAACAAACAGACTGAGGTAGAACTGAAATAAGTATCTCATTTACCATAGCTACAAAAAGTATAAGATATGTAGGAATAAATCTAACCAAAAAAATCAAAGATCTCTACAAGGAAAACTATGAAAATCTAAAAAGAGAAATAAAAATGACACAAAAAAGTGGAAAGACATCCCATGTTCCTGGATTGGAAGGATTAATATAAACAAAATGGCAATTTTACCCAAATTAATCTATATATTTAATGCAATCCTAATCAAAGGATCAGAGACATTCTTCACAGATTTAGAAACATATAACCAACTGATATTTTAAAAATCAATCCAGTGGGAAAAAGAAAATCTCTTCAGCAAATGGTGCTGGAAAAACTGGGTATTCATCTGCAGAAAGATTAATCTGGACCATTAGCTCTCATTTTTAACAAAAATCAATTCAAAGTGGATCAAAGATCTAAGCCTAAGGCCTCAAACTATAAAACTACTAGTAGAAAACACTGGGAAACATTGGGGTAGGCAAAGACTTCTTAAATAAGACCACCAAAGCACAGGCAATAATCCCAAAAATAGACAAGTGGGAATACATCAGATTAAGAAGTTTCTGCACAGCAAGACACTGTAATTAGGGTGAATCAACAATCCTCGGAACGGGAGAATATTTTTATAGAGTATTCCTTAGATAAAGGACTGGTAATCAGAATACACAGGAAATTCAAGCGGCTTACTGGAAAAAAAAAAAAAAAAAAAAAAAAAAGGATTGAAGTGTGACCATTCCCCATGGGGGGAGGATACATTCTCAGATGAATAATAAAAGATGGGAAAATGACCTGAATCAACATCTCTCTAAGGAAAACATACAAACAGCCAAAAAACATATGAAGAAATGCTCAAAATCCCTCATCATAAGGGAAATGCAGATCAAAACCAAAATGAGATACCACCGAACCCCAATCAGAATGGTTAAAAACAAAAAAAAATGATAAGTGCTTGTGGGGCTGTGGTGAAAGGGGAACTCTCCTACACTGTTGATGGGAATGTAAATTGGTCCAGCCACTGGGGAGAACAATATGGAGGTTCCTGAAAGATCTACAAAGAACTACCGTATGGTCCAGCAATTCCACTCCTGGATATCAACCCAAAGGATAGGAGAACACTAAGTCTGAAAAGTGCTTGCACATCTACATTTATTGTGGCATTATTCACATTGCTAACACATGGAACCAACCCAAATGTCCATGAACAGATGAATGGATTAAAAAGGTGTGGCACATATACTCTGTGGAATACTACTCCATGTAAACAAGATCCTGGCATTTGATAGAAATTGGATGAATATGGAAGATTTACTGCTGAGTGGAGCAAGCCAGGCTATGAAAGAGAGACATTGTATGTCTCCACTTACTATATACCAAACTGTCTATACTCTATGGTGGAAACTGAAAGACTAGAGAATATAGAAGCATGGAAAATGGTTAGGGATACTGAAGACAGTGTGGGAAAAGGGTGGGAGAAGGGGGAGAATATGAGGAAAGAAATTAAGGAGAAAAATAGAGAGGCAAGACATTTATATGACACATAAATGGGTTATTATCTGTTGATGATAAATGTGTATAGTATCCTGAACTGAATTGGCATGAAGTATGTTCACGTTGGGCAAATTCACTTTAGAAGCTAAGTGATATATACAGATTGAATGTATAAAATAAATTAAAAAAATAAAATAATAGCTATCCTAATGGGTGTGAAGTAGTGTTTGTTGTGGTTTTGATCTACATTTCCCTAATGATTAGTGATGTTGATTATCTTTTCATGTTTATTGTGCATTTTGACCATTTGTATACTTTCTTTGGAGAAATATTGTTTTTTACTTTTGCTCTCCTTTACCTTTTTTTTTTTTAGAAGTTTTTGCCTTAGGGCACATGGGCTCACCAGAAAGAGAGAGCCAGAGACAGTGAGAGGGAAAGTGACAAATCATCTCCCTGGGGGGATGGCCATGCTACAATCACTTCTCCATTCTTCTCCAAGGATCTTGGGCACACATGCACAGGAGCCTGGCCTGAGTTTTAAGTCACCAGGTTGGGACTCGAACCATGGTTGACTATGTGGGAGTCCAGCAATGTAATCATTATGCCATCTGCTATGCCCCTATTAGGTTGGTAATTTTTTTTATTTCAATTATTTAAATGTTTCTCTTCATTCATTTCATACTTGCATGGTTTCTGAGTCTTATGTAATTTTTTATCATTATTCCTTTGTAGATAAGGTGTTTTTATTTATCTTTGTTTTGCTATAGGGCCCTTGTGCTTGCCCAAGACAGAAAGAGAGGAGTGGGGAATGTGAGAAAGCACTCCTCAGAGGTAATGGCCATACCACAATCCCCTCTTCCTTCTCCTTTCAGATTTTTGGGCACATATGCACATGTACCTGGCATGTTTTACAAGCCACTGAGTATGGAAATAAGACTGTGTAGCCATGTGGGATCCAGTCATCTTAACCACCATACCACCAGCTGGTCCTGTAGGTAAGGTGTTTTAACATTTTTCACTTTTTCCCCCAAAATTTTTCTATTTTTCTTTGATTTTCTTTGTTTGCTCTAACTGTGTCAGTTTCAATATGGTATGCATATGTGTAGATTTTTTAGCATTTATTCTGCTTGGTATATTCTCTGAGTTTTCTGAATCTGTGATTTGAATATGTCATTAATTTTGGAATAGTCTCAGAGATTATTAGTTCAGGTATTTCCTTTGTTCCTCTGTTCCTTTCTTCTTTTGATATTTTCATTACACTTGTCACACCTTTTGTAATTGTCCCACAGTTATTGAATCTTATATTTCATTTCCATTCTTTTTCTCTTGCATTTCAGTTTGTGAAGTTTCTGTTTATGTATCTTCAAGCCCATGCGAGCTTTCCATAGCTATGTTTTGCCTATTGTTGAGTCCGTAAAAGGTATTCTTCATTTCTGTACAGTGTTTCTTTATTTGTAGCATTTCCATAGAGTTTCCATCTCATTGTTTACATTATCCACATGTTCTTGCATGTCTGTTTTTTCCATTAGAACCATTAGCATATGAATCATAGTTATTTTTATTTTAGAGAGGTTTTTGCTATAGAGCATGTGCACTTGCTGGAGAGACAGAGAAAGAAAACAAGAAATCACCCCCCGGGGGGGATGGCCATGCCACAACACCTTCTTCTCTATTCTCCTCTTGGAATTTTGGGTTTGCATGCACTTGCACCTGGTGTGAGTTTTAAGCCACCAGGTTAGGGACTCGAACAGCAGTCGACTATTTGTGAGTCCAGCCACAAATTACCAGGTAATTCCCAAATTTCTGCTGTATTTGTCTGGTTCTGATGCCTGCTCTGTCCCTTTAACTTTTGTGTTCTTTCTTTCTTTCTTTCTTTCTTTCTTTCTTTCTTTCTTTCTTTCTTTCTTTCTTTCTTCCTTCTTTCTTTCTTTGTTTCTTTCTTTTTTGCCTTTTTGTATGTTTTGTAATATTTTGGTTCAAGGTAGATATGATGTACTGTGTCAAAGTGAGTGAGGTAAATAGGTGTTTAGCATGAGATTTTGTTTATCTTGCTAAGAGTTAGACTGAATTTGTTTGCTCTAACTGTGTCAGAGGCAAAACTTTTCTCTGGCATTATTGTTTTGGGATTTCCCTAGAGACTTCTTGTTATTTATTTTTTTTTTTCAATTTGCTGGAACGCGTGTGCACTCACCAGGGAGAAAGAGAGAAGGAAAGTGAGAATGCATCTCCCCTCCATGGGGAATGGTCACACTTCAATCCCTTCTCCTCCATTTCTCCCTCTTTTTGGGACTTTGAACACATGCCTGGTATGTTTATCAAGCTACCAGGACCAGCTCAAACGATGCCGTTGGCTATGTGGAATCCAGGCTGCCTTAACCACCAGGCCATGGGCTGGTCCAGGAGACTTATTAAATAAGGTTTAAAATGTGTAGTCTTTTAAATTGTAATCCTTCATTATTATGTAGGAGCCTGGCTGATGTGGTAGTAAGGTATGTGAGTAGGGAAGGGATTCTATGTTCCTATAATTAGGTCTCAGTCTTTTTAAAAAATTATTTTATTTAACTTTATCTATTTATTTATTTTAATGTGACCAGAGTGTGGGTGAGAGAGAGAGAGAGAAGTGAGAAAGCAAGCCTCCAGTTCCAGGATGCGAACTGCAGTAGGCCATGTAGGAATCCAGTGCCTTTAACCACCATGCCACCTATGGGCCCAGATCTCAGTCTTTTAGTGAGTCTGTCCCTCTGGACTGTGATCTTTACAAGTGCATCTTATTCCTTGCACTCCCTCCAAGCCACTTCGGTGGGCCAGGAGGAAGATTAGAGGGAACGGAGTTAGGTATTGTGGCATTACCAAGCCCTGTGGAGGTTGCTTCTGTGTGTGTGTGTGTCTATATGTGTCTTTCTCTCTCTCATGTATATGCACATGCTCTATCATAAATAAAAAGAAAACAGCTGAACAAACTGAAAATTTGTAGCTAGAATTGAGGTCACAGCAACCAATTCCCTCAAAAGTGGAGAGACAGATAAATACAGAGAAGCACAGTTTATCAGAGCAGAAGGCCTGGAACAGAAGCTCACTACTAGAACACTAAAACTGTAATTAATGAATTGATAGACCACTCACCCTCCCCATCAATTAAACTCTGTTAAAACCCTCGGTGGTTAGACTCTGATAAAATAGAGTCTCTTGAGGACAGGCTTTTTGTTGTTGTTGAGATTTTGCTCTAGGGTGCATGCACTGACTGGAAAAACAGAAAGACGAAAACCAAGAAGTCACCCCCTAGAGGGGATGGCCATGTCACAATCCCTTCTCCTCATCTCCTCTTGAGATTTTGGGCACACATGCACACACGCTCAGCATGAGTTCAAAGTCGCCAGGTATGGGACTCGAACTATGGTTGACCACATGGGAATCCAGCATCTTAACCACTACACCACCTGCTGGTCCCATAGAATGCTCTGTGTGTGTTTCAAAATAGTACAGTTATGGTTTGAATGTCCCCTAAATTTATGTGTTGAGACTTAGTTGTATTGTTAAGGTGTTAAGTGAAAACTTAAATCCCTACATGGTGTCCCAGAATGAGGCCTTTGGGTGTGGTAAGGTCACTAGGGCAGGGCCCCTTTGAGCTCTGGATGGTTTATAAGAAAAAGGAGACCAGAGCAGGCAGGAATTTATAATAGCTGCTCTGCTCAAGCTCCTGCCCTTTGCTATGTTGTACCTTCACCTAATTGGTCCCTGGACTTTGGACCTCCAAATCTTGACTTGAATAAACTTCTGTTCTTATAAATAACCCAGATATATCTGTTGGCAACATAATAGTGGACTAATACAGTTACTTTCCCTCTCCCCTGTCAGAATCATGAGGGATTCTTTTCTCCAGTTGTTATCCTGAGAACCTAGTGGGGCTCCAATAGGTAAATCTCATAAAAACATGGAGACTTCCCTAAGACTGGGCTTTTCCCTGAAATTTTTAACTCTCAAATTCATGATGCCTCTATCAGTTTATCAATTAAGTGGTCCAGTAGTGAGCTTCTGTTCCAGGCCTTCTGTTCTGATACGTTGTACTTCTCTGTATATATCTGTCTCTCCACTCTTGGGGAAAGTGGTTGCTCTGTGACCTCAATTTTAGTTATGAATTTTCAGTTTGATCAGCTTTTTTCTTTCTTTTTTCTTTTTTTCTTTTTTTGGATAGGCTTTTGCTATAGGGAATGTGTGCTCGCCAGAAAGACAGAGAGAGACAGAGAGACAGAAAGGGAGAAATCACCCCCAAGGGAGGATGGCCATGCCGCAATCCCTTCTCCTCCATTCTCCTCTCAGGATCTTGAGCATGCATGCACACGCGTCCTGTGTAAGTTTAAGCCACTGGGTCCAGGACTTGAACCGCAGTCAACTTCGTGGGAGTCCAGCAACATAGCCATTATGCCAACTGTTGGTCCCTGGCTTCTTTCTTTTTATTCATGATAGGACATGTGTGTGTGTGTGCATGAAAGAAAGACACACACACACACACACACACACACACACACACACACAGAAGCATCCTCCACAGGGCTTTGTCATGCCACAATCTCCTTTCTCCAGTCTTCCAGCCTGCCAGAAACCTTGGGGAAGCACACTTGACCTGATGTGTTTTCAGGCCAGCTGGACCAGGGACTCAAACTGTAGTCGGTATGTGGCTTCCAGTTCTGAAGCCCAATATGCTACTGACTACACCAAAGAGGCTGGGCCTGTTTCTCATTTTTCTTGCTATGAGGATTGGAGTGTTGACTTCTAAGCTCTTTACATGTTAGGCCTCATATTTTTTTTTAAAAAAATAAATTTGTTCATGTTTTTTTTTTCCTCTGGGCTCATCATGTTTTGACTCTAGGGAAGATTAGGATGGGGTGTAAGTTTCTTTTCAATACTAAGATTGTTTTCACATGATAAAACATTTTAACCATCACTTAGTCTTATAAGCTTTCACTTTTGCTAAATGCATTTCTATATCTCAACTGGTTAGATCCATTATACTTTTAATTTCCAAGCTGCAACGTAATTAAGCTTAAATCTTGTTACAGTTGGGGGCTGCAAGTGGTGTGGTATGTATTCCCATGTGGTCAAATGTGGGTCGAGTCCTGGACCCGGTCGCTTGGAAATCACACCAGGTGCTTGTGTGTCCATGCCCAAACTCCTAGGAGGAATATGGAGGAGAAGGGATTGTGATGTGACCATCCCCCACCACCACCAGGGGACATGATTTCTCACCTTCCCTCTCACTGTCTCTCTTGGGCAAGTGCACATAGCCTATGCAAAAACCAAAAAGAAAGGAAAACACGCACACACACACACACCCCTCACTACAGTTTGTAATTTCTTTTTTTTCTATAATATTATTTTTTACTTAGAGAGGTTTTTGCTATAGGGTGAGTGTGCTTGCCAGGAAGACAGAGAGAGACAGAGAGAGAGAAAGCAAGAAATCACCCCCCAGGGGGATGGCTATACCACAATCCCTTCTCCTCCATTCTCCTCTCAGGATCTTGGGCACGCATGCACATGCACCTGGTGTGACTTTAAGCCACCAGGTCCGGGACTTGAACCGCGGTCAACTACATGGGAGTCCAGCGACATAGCCATTATGCCAACTGCTGGTCCCTATTATTAAAACAACTTCTAAAAACGATTTTTGCCATAGGGTGTGTGCATTCTAGTCTGTATTAAGTCATGGTCAGCTAGGGTTCTAATTTCATCTCCAGTGGCTTGAAAAACATGCCAGGCTCATGTACATGCATGCCCAGCATCTCAATGGGATGGAGAAAAGGAGGAAAAGGGATTGCAGCATGGCCATGTCCCATTGGGTGGTGCTTTCTCTCTCTCTTTCCTTCTCTGTTTCTCTCCAGAAAGCACATGTGCCTCTGGCAATAAAACAAATTATTATAAAAATAAAATAAACGTTGGTATATTTATCTTTTGTTGTTAAGTTATAGGGATTCTTTATATGCTCTGGGTACTAGACACCATCGGATACAAGATGTCCAAATATCTTCTCCCACTCTGTGGATTGTTTCTCACTCTCCTAAATTCTTTTTTCTTTCCTTTTAATTGCCAGAGGGCACAATGTGCTTGTCAGGAAGCACGGTCCTTCTTCTCCATTTCTCTACCCTGCTAAGATTTGGGACATGCACGTACATGCATCCTATGTTTTTCAAGCCACTTGGGCCGTGACTTGAATTTCAGTTGGCCATATAGGATCCAGTTCCCTTAACTACTAGGCCATGAGAATGACCCAGACTTCTTTATTATTTTCAAAATAGTTTTATTGAGGTACCAGCAAATGGCATAATGGTTACATCGCTGGACTCCTAGTCGACTACAGCTCGAGTCTCGGACCCAGTGGCTTAAAACTCACACTGGGGGGACTGGCTGGTGGCGCAGTGCTTGCGGCACTAGATTCCCACATGGCTGACAACAGTTCAAGTCTTGGACCTGGTGGCTTGCTTTCTCACTTTCCCTCTCTCTCTCTCTGTCTCTCTGGTCAAATTAAATAAAATTAAAAGAATTCCTTAAAAAAAAAAAAAACGCACACTGGGCGCATGTGTGTGCATGCCTAAAATCCTGAGAGGAGAATGGAGGAGAAGGGATTGGGGTGTGGCCATGCTCCGTGGGGGGGGGGGGGTGGTGGTGGTGATTTCTTGCTTTCTGTCTTTCTAGTGAGTGCACATGCCCTATAGCAAACATCTCTCTTGAAAAAAAAATAGCTTCATTGATATAATAATCCATATGCCACACAATTCATCCATTTAAAATAAGCAATTTAGGGTCCAGCAGATGATGTACTTGTTACGTCACTGGACTCCCACATGGCCGACCATGGTTCGAGTCCCAGACCCAGCGGTTTGAAACATGCTGGGAGCATGTGCGTGTGTGCCCAATATCCCAAAAGGAGAATGGAGAAGGGATTGCAGCATGGCCTTCCCCTCTGGGGGGTAATTTCTCACTTTCTGTCTCTGTCTCTTTCTGTGTCTCTGGGGAGCACATGTGCCCTATAGCAAAAATCTCTAAAAAATAAATATATTGATAATTTAATGGTTTTAGTATATTTGCATAATTGTGCCACTATCACCACAGTCTATTTTTAAACATTTTTATAATCCCCAAAAGAATCCTCATACCTATTTACAGTCACTCCTCACTGAATTTTTATTCAAGATAGAATTTTCTTGATGTATTTGTTGATTTTAAGAGGAGCTGAGTCCTGTAGTCAGCCTGATATACAAGGCAATGGTAGTTTCCCACTGTATAATATAGAGAAGATAGTTTTCCTGCTACAAATGGCATTATAGAATGTTCAGAAATGGTCTGCTGAAATATGAATCTATAAAACAGTAATAACCATGTAACTATTTATTTTTTAGTTTTTTAGTTTTTTGCCATAGGGTGAGTGTGCTTGCCAAAGAGAGGGAAAGTGAGAAATCACCAGAGGGGATAGCCATGTTGCAACCTCTTTTCCTCCATTCTCCTCTCAGGATTTTGGGCACACATGCTCACACATATGTGCCTGGCATGATTTTCAAGCCGCTGGGTCTGGGAGTTGAACTGCAGTTGGCTATGTGGGAGTCCAGCGCCTTAACCACCATGCAAGTCCCTTAATTACATTTTTTAGAGGTTTTTATTTGCCTTAGGGCATGTACACTCACCAGAGAGAGACAGAGACAGTGAGAGGGAAAGTGAGAAATCATCCCCTAGGGGGATAGCCATGCCGCAATCCTTTCTCTTCCATTCTACTTCTGAGATTTTGGGCAAAAAGTCATACATGCCTCGTGTGAGTTTCAAGCCACCAGGCCCAGTACTCAAACTGCAATTGACCACATGAGAGTCCAGTGTCTTAACCACTATGACACCTGCTGGTCCCATAATTACATTTTTAAGGAATCTATACCCTTTGGCCTTTGAAGCCAAATATCTGCACACAAATAGTTGCAGAAGGCCCATTCAATTCAAGTTGATTGTTTTATAAAAGGTTTATTCTTATTGATTTCTAATGTGTTTTCCAATTCTGAAATTTATTCAGAAAAATAATAAAGGAGATTGGGAACCCCTTATTTCTAAATTTAATACTCACTAGATCTGCCTTTAGGGAATCCTCTCTTTGGCTCTAGATTCCAGACTTCAATCATTTTATTCAACTTGCATTTTTTTAGTATAGTCATGTACTGCATAATGATGTTTCAGTTAATGACGAATTGCATATGTAGTCCCATAAAATGATAATGGAACTGAAAACTTCCCATTGCCTAGTGACATCATAGCCATCATGACATCATAGTGCAATGCATTACTCAAGTGTTTGTAGTGATGCTGGTGAAAACAAATGTAATGTGCTCAGGACCAGCAGTTAGCATAACAGTTATGTCGCTGGACTCCCATGTAGTCTACTGCGGTTCGAATCCTGGACCCAGTGGTTTAGACTCATGCTGGGCGCGTGTGCATGTGTGCCCAAGATCCCCAGAGGAGAATGGAGGAAGGGGGATTGCGGCGTGGCCATACCCCCTGGGGGTGATTTCTCACTTTCTGTCTCTCTGTTTCTCTCTGTCTTTCTGGTGAGTGCACGCACCCTATAGCAAAAACCTCTCCCCCCCCCCCCAAAAGAAAGAAAGAAAGAAAAAAAAACCACAAATGTAATGTGCTGTCAGTCATATAAAAAAGTATAGCATAAGGATCAGCAGTTAGTGTAATGGCTATGTCGCTGGACTCCCATGTAGTCAACTGTGGTTTGAGTCCCGGACCCGGTGGCTTAAACTCACACCGGGTGTGTGTGCGTGTGTGCCCAAGATCCCAAGAGGAGAATGGAGGAGAAGAGATTGCAGCGTGGCCATCCCCCCTGGGGGGTGATTTCTCGCTTTCTGTCTCTCTGTCTCTCTCTGTCTTTCTGGCGAGCGCATGCACCCTATAGCAAAAACCTCTCCAAAAAAAAAAAAAAGAAAGAAAGAAAAGAAAAAGATGCTGTTATCTAGTGTTTACCAAGTCTCTTGATTGCTTGATTGACTTCTCTTATGCTTGATTTAATTTGTTTTACTTTGTTCATCATCCTTCTAGTGGGACAAGATGTGGTGGAAGACAATGATGATGATCCTGACCTTGTCTGGGCATGGGTTAATGTGTGTATTTGTGTCTTAGTTTTTGATAAAAAAAAGTTTTTAAAGTAAATAAAAATGTAAACAGTAAAAAAAATTCTCAGAATAAGGAAATAAAGAAGGAAAATATGTTTGTACATCTATACTGTGTTTGTGGTTTTTAAAAGGTGATTATTTATTTAATTTTATTCATCATTATAATTGGTTTTTTTTGGAGAGGTTTTTGCTATAGGGTGCGTGTGCTCGCTAGAGAGACAGAGAGAGACAGAGAGACAGAAAGCGAAATCACCCCCTGGTGGGGATGACCATGCCACAATCCCTTCTCCTCCATTCTCCTCTCAGGATCTTGGGCACGCACGCACATGCGCCCGGCGTGAGTTTAAGCCACCAGGTCAAGGACTTGAACCACAGTCGACTACATAGGAGTCCAGTGACATAGCCATTACACCAACTGCTGGTCCTTCCTTTGTTTTTAAATTTCCTATAGGGTACATGTGCAAGAGAGAGAGGGAAGGTGAGAAAGCAAGCAACCAGATCTGGGACTTGAATCATGGTCAACCATGTGGGAGTCCAGTGCCTTAACCATCATGACACCTGCTAGCCCCTGTGTTTATGTTTGAACTAAGTGATATCACAAAAGAGTTAAAAAGTTAAAAAAAAAAAAGCTGAGATGGCTACTCAATTTGAGCTGTGAAATATTGCTTTCATTGACTAAAAAAATGAAGATTTTCTGCTGAGACATCTCCTTCCAGATTAATTTCTACCTCCATGCACTGAGGGTCTAGACAAATCCAACTAAACAGTATCCAAACATCTAAATACAATTAGGGTCAAAATATTCCTCAATTCCCACTGAATCTGATGCACAAAGAGTGAAAATTGAATAGTAGAGAGATTGCAGATCACCTCCTCCTGCATGCCTCTGAACGCTGAGATTGAACTTCAAGAATTAGGAAGAAATGCACATTCCATCAGATGACCAGAAGTCACCACAGGGTCACAAGAGATATCGGAAAGGAAGAAAATACCTCTCCTTCAAGGGAAAAAAAATAACTCTTCATCCTCAGACAGTACAATGAAACTCATGGAAATGTTAGACAAAGAATTTAGAATATTCATAGCAACAAAGCTAACAGAGATGGAAGAGAAGAGAGAATGAACTGCAGAAGAGGCAGGAAAAATGAGACACCAAGTTCCAGGAGGTGAGGAAATTCTTGCAAAATCTGAAAGAGGAAATACACACCATAAAAAAGAATCAAATGGAACTGCTAAAGGCTATAATACAGGAAGTCAAAACTTCCATTGAAAGTTTTAAAAGCAGATTAGATCATAAAGAAAATAGAATCTCAGATGTAGAAGACAGAATTGCTGGCCTAGAAAAATCCACCATGAAGACTGAGAAACTTGCCCCCAAAAATGAGAATAATATACGACAAATACTAGATATCATCAAATGTCCAAACATCTGGATAATTGGTATCCCAGAATGCAAAGAGACTCATAAAGACATTGATAATCTATTCCATGCAATCCTGGAAGAAAACTTTCCAAGCCTAAATACGCATTTGAAGATACAGTCCCTAGAAATACAAAGGACCCCAAATAGAATCAACCCAAGAAGATCTTCTCCAAGAAACATTATCACCAGACTGACCAAAACCACAGACAGAGGCAAGATACTAAGACTGGCAAGAGAGAAACGTCAAATTACCTACAAAGACTATTCTGTCAGACTAACAGCAGACCTCTCATCGGAAACAAGGCAAGCAAGGAAAGAATGGGAAAATATATTCAAAGTGTTAAGGGAAAAATCAATTCAACCAAGAATACTGTACCTGGCAAGATTATCCTTCACATGGGACGAAAAGACAAGAACGTTCTCAGATAAACAAAACCTGAAAGAATTTACCAGCACCAGACCAGATCTCCAAGAAGTTCTCAAGGGAGTGCTATACCAGGAAGATTAAATACAGGCACACAGAAATAAGAGTTTAAAAACTAAGAAAAAGGCCAACTTAATTGTAGAGACAAGTCTGGAGTTGAATATTATATCCCAGAATTTAATCGGGAAGATCAGACCACAACAGAAGATAAATTAAGTACATGAGACTTAACTGGTGAAATAGAATCTTATGACTTTTGACTAAAACACTGCTGATTTTTGTCTAGGCTTTGCTTTTCAGTTTTAAGGACTTTTGTCTTATCTTGAGCTGCCAATAGGTTCATGTACCTACTATTTGGACAGAATCCTAACCTGTTTCCTGGCTTTAAGTTTTAAGCAAAGCTCTCTTAGCATTTATTTTATTTTAATTTACTAAAGCTAAAACTACTCTTCTTAAAATTAAAAAAATACCTATTTATGAGACCAGCAGTTGGCGTAATGGCTATCTCGCTGGACTCCCATGTAGTTGACTGCGGTTCGAGTCCCAGAACCGGTGGCTTAAACTCACGCCAGGCCCATGTACGTGTGTGCCCAAGAACGTGTGTGCCCAAGATCCTGAGAGGAGAATGGAGGAGAAGGGATTGCAGCGTGGCCATCCCCTCAGGGGGCGATTTCTCACTTTCTGTCTCTCTCTGTTTTTCTGGCAAGTGCACAAGCCCTATAACAAAAATCTCTAAAAAAATTCCCTGTTTAATGATCGTAGTAAGCTATATAACATCAGCTAGGTGCTACTTTATAGTACATTCATTTTACTCAGCGTTTTAGGTCTAAAGTCAGGCATGTGTTCACAGATATGTATATATCTGCTGAACTTGCTATTGAAAGTAGTTAGATTATTTAAGAAATTTTGTGAATCAATAAAACGTGGGGAAGAAAAGGAATGAAAAGCAACTGTAGACACCGGAGATAGTGTGGGAGGAGGATGGGAAATGGCAGAGGGTGAGAAATAGGAGGGAAAACATATATGTATGTGTATATATATATATATATATATATATATATATATATATGAAACTAGAAATGGAAAATTATCAACAATAACATGTATGATTAAGCCACTATGCAGTATATTCTGGATGGGAAATCACATTTTGTATGATGTGATGATGCTCAGTGAATGAATGTAAAATTAATTAATTAATTAAATATTTAAAAAATTTTAATGAAAGTTTAAAAAAGTTAAAACAATTATAAAATTAAAAATTACAATAAGCAAAAATTATTTTTTTAAGAGAGAGATTTTTGTTATAGGGTGTGTGTGCTCACCAGAGAGACAGAGAGACAGAAAGTGAGAAATCACCCCTGGGGGATGGCCATGCTGCAATCATTTCTCGTCTCCTCTCAGGAGTCTGGACACGCAGGGACCAGCAGATGGTGTAATGACTATGTTACTGGACTTCCATGTAGTCGACCGCTGTTTGAGTCCCAGACCCAGTGTCTTAAGCTCACACTGGGCACATGTGCATGCATGCCCAAGATCCCGAGAGAAGAATGGAGGAGAAGGGATTGTGATGTGGCCATTTCTCCTGGGGGGGAGGTGATTTCTTGCTTTCTGTCTCTCTCTGTCTTTCTGGAGAGCACACATGCCCTATAGGAAAAACCTGTCAAAAAAAAACAAAAAGGAGTTTGGACATGCATACACATGCGCCCAGTGTGTGTTTTAAGCTACTATGTGCAGGACTTGAACCACAATCAACTATGTGGAAGTCCAGCAACATAACCATTATGCCATCTCCTGGTCCCAGCAAAAGTTAATTTGTTGAATAAAGAAAGAATATATTGGATTGTCAGAAAAGTCATGATGCATCTTTGCATAAATAAACATGTCGTGACTTTTCTGATGACCCAATATTTTGTGGAAGCAAAGTAAAATGTATAAGAATATAATGGATGGAGACGAGAAAAATGCATGGTGGCTGTGAAGGCCCTGATGACATTTATGTCCAGTTGGTATCTTTTTTTTTTTAAGAATTATTTTATTTAACTTTATTTATTTATTTATTTATTTAAATTGACCTGAGAGGCACAGAGAGAGAAAGTGAGAAAGCAAGCCACCAGGTCTGGGACTCAAACCACAGTTGGCCATGGGAGAGAGTCCAGCAGTCCCAATCACCACACCACCTGCCGGCCCCTGGTTGATACCTTTTGATAGTCAGAAATTTATTGTAAAAAGAGAACATGCACTGACACCAGAAAAAAAATAAATAATAAAAGCCATATTGAATGGCTCAGCTCAGTTTGCCTAGAATGAGACCAATGAGATCAATTTTAGAGTGATCCCTTCATGTGTGCAATCAAAAGTATCCGTGTGTCTTACCTGCAAGGTTTACTACACTAACAGCTCCACTGAGATCCCTAAATTTCCAATTGCATGTGAAATTGCACTTGGAACTGTTGCTGACTGTGAACTTTCTTGATTTTTAAATAAAATAAATTATAATAAACTGTCAACTTTTTTCAGTATTCAGTTCATAACTTTTTCATATATACCAGGTTGCCTGTTTGCCATTGGACTATAAAAGTTTATTGCAAGGGGACCAGCAGTTAGCGTAATGGCTATGTCACTGGACTCCCACGTTGTCGACCACAGTTCAGGTCCCAGACCCAGTGGCTTAAAACTCACGCCGGGTGCGTGTGCGTGCGTGCCCAAGATCCCGAGAGGAGAATGGAGGAGAAGGGATTGCGGCATGGCCATCCCCCCTGGGGGGGTGATTTCTTGCTTTCTGTCTCTTTGTCTCTGTCTGTCTGGCCAGCGCATGCGCCCTATAGAGAAAACCTCTCCAAAAAAAAAAGTTTATTACAAAATGAATTATCTTCCTTTTTTTGCATAACAATCAGAGTTGAATTTGTTTGCTATATCAACAGATTAAGAACGTTTTCACACACTGAGAAAGTGTGACAGTATTAGGTTGTTGCAAAAATAATTGCAGTTTTGCATTGTTGAAATTTGCTTTTGATATTGGAATACATTCTTAAATGTAGTAATGTTACATATCACTTTAATGGATATTTCTTGCTTTATGTTTTTTTGCTAATGACATATTACTTGCTGCTTATTTTATATGTATTTTAGACTATGGAATGATATTAGACAAAAAGCACATTTAAATGATTTTCTTATTCAAGTTCAAAATGGACTGTAAAGCAGCGGAGATGACTTACAACATCACCAACACAATGGCCCAGGAATTGCTAGTGAACATACAGTGCAGTGGTGGTTCACAAAGTTTTCCAAAGGAGATGAGAGCATTGAAGATGAGGAGCACGGTGACCAGCCTCAGAAGTTGATAACAGGGACCAGCAGTTAGCGTAATGGCTATGTTGCTGGACTCCCATGTAGTCGACCGTGGTTTGAGTCCCGGACCCGGTGGCTTAAAACTCATGCCGGGCGCGTGTGCGTGCGTGCCCAAGATCCCAAGAGGAGAATGGAGGAGAAGGGATTGTGGCATGGCCATCCCCTCTGGGGGGTGATTTCTCGCTTTCTGTCTCTCTGTCTCTCTCTGTCTGGCGAGCGCACGTGCCCTATGGCAAAAACCTTTCCAAAAAAAATGAAGTTGGTAACAACTGATTGAGTGTAGTCATCGAAGCTGATCTTACAACTACACAAGAAGTTGCCAAAAAACTCAGTATTGACCATTCTACTGCCATTTGGCATTTGAAGCAAATTGGAAAGGTGAAAAAACTCAATAAGGAACCAACAGGTGGCATGGTGGTTGAGGTGCTGGACTCCCACATGGCTAACCCTGGTTCAAGTCCTGGACCTGGTGACTTGCATCCTCACTTCACCTCTCTCTCTGGTGAGCACATGTGCCCTACAGCAAATTAAAAATAATAGTAACAATAAATACAATTAAATAAATAATTATTTTTTAAGAACCTCAATAAGTGGGTACCTCATGAATTGACTGAAAAATTTTAAAAATCATTGTTTTTAAGTGTCAGCTTTTATTCTATGCAACAGCAAGCCATTTCCCAATCGTATCATGATGTGCGATGAAGTGCATTTTATACAACTAGCAACCACCATTTCAGTGGTTGGACCAAGAAGAAGCTCCAAAGCATTTCCCAAAGCCAAACTTGCACCAAAAAAGTCATGGTCACTGTTTAATGGTCTACGGCCAGTCTGATCCACTATAACTTTCTGAATCCCAGCAAAACCAGTACATCTGAGAATTATGTTCAGCAAATCGATGAGCTGCACCCAAAACTGCAGTGCCTACAGCAGGCATTGATCAACAGAAAGGGCCCAATTCCTCTCCATGACAATGGCTAACTGCACATGCCACAACTAACACTTCAAAAGTTGAATGAATTGAACTAATATGTTTTGCTTGACGTCTTGCCAACTGACTATCATTTCTTCAAGCATCTCAACAACTTTTTGTAGGGAAAATTCTTCCATGACCATATTGGGATGCAGAAGATGCTTTCCAAGGGTTTGTCAAATCCTGAAGCATGGATTTTTATGCTATAGGAATAAACAAACTTCAGGACCAGCAGTTAGCGTAATGGCTATGTCGCTGGACTCCCATGTAGCCTACTGCGGTTTGAGTCCTGGACCTGGTGGCTTGAACTCACACTGGGTATGTGTGCGTGCATGCCCAAGATCCTGAAAGGAGAATGGAGGAAAAGGGTTTGAGGCATGGCCATCCCCTCTAGGGGGTGATTTCTTGCTTTCTGTCTCTGTGTTTCTGTCTTTCTGGTGAGCATACGCACCCTATAGCAAAAACCTCTCAAAAAAAAAAAAAAAAAAAAAAAAAAAAGAATAGGGACCAGCAGTTAGAGTAATGGCTATGTGGCTGGATTCCCATGTAGTCAACTGCGGTTCAAGTCCTGGACCCGGTGGCTTAAACTCACGCCGGGCACGTGTGTGTGCGTGCCCAAGATCCCAAGAGGAGAATGGAGGAGAAGGGATTGCAGCGTGGCTATCCCCCCTGGGGGGTGATTTCTCACTTTCTATCTCTCTGTCTCTGTCTTTTTGGCGAGTGCATGCACCCTATAGTGAAAACCTCTCCAAAAAATAAAAATAAAAAACTTATTTCTTGTTGACAAAAATGTGTTGGTTGTAATGGTTCCTATTTTAATTAATAAAGATATGTCTGAGTTTAGTTATAATGATTTAAAATTCATGGTCCAAAACAGCAATTGCTTTTGCACCAATATGAAAGTGTACCAATTAGCGTCAGCCAGTGGTGTGGTAGTTAAGGCAGCTGGATCCCACATGGCTAACTATGTGGTTCGAGTCCCAAACCCAGCAGCTTGAAAATCACACAGGGCACATATGTGTGCATGCCCAAAATCCTGAGAGGAGAATGGAGAAAGGATTGTAGGGTGGCCATCAAAGAATACTTTCTCATCCCCCTACTCCACCAAGGAGTACTTTCTCACTTTCCCTGTCTTTCTTTTTTTTTTTTTCTTTTATTTTTCTTTCTCAGATTAAATTAAATTCACATTTTACATAAAGTCCCCATTATGATGTATACAATATACATATACATATATAGTTTTCAACATAGAACTCTACATTTTTGGTGTTAAATGGTTCTTCCCTTTGCCCCCCACGCCCACTCTCTACCACCCACTCCCCACCATCCACTCCCCTCCCTTACAGCCTCTGGTATCTACATTTATCCTTTCCGCTATCATATCTTCAGATCTTTCTCCTTCTGCCAGAGTGCTGATATATTTTTTTCATTGCACATCTTTACAGAGTACAGCATGGTTTTTCCCAGCATGAGTACAGTGCACATTAGTCAAGACAATGACATCACCATGTACATCATCATCAGCAGACCACTCTTCATCTCTGTGTCCACCAAGTGTGATGTTTGTTCCCTGAATCCCTCCCCCCCCGCCCTCCACCACTCACTCCCATTACCTCTCCCACACTGTCTCCAGCATCTGAAGCTGCCATCCCCGCCACCATACCCTCCAGTTCCCTCACTTTTTTTTTTTTCCAATTATCAGCTCATAAAGTTTTTTACAATAGGGAAAATAGATTCTACTCAGGGTTGGGTTAAAGGTAGGTCTCGTGCAGTTCCGCAATTGTAGGTGAGTCTTCATGGGATACAGTTTCAGGAAAGCGGTTCTGGTAAGCAGAGATGGCCATCAGCCGATGTGGCACAGCATCCATCCGGTGATTACCAGGAATTGTGTTGTGGGGATCTGCAGTGTGAGTCATCCTCGGGTATCTGGCTTCCTTAAGAATGGTAGAATAGTTCTTGTTTTTCCCTGAGGTAATGCAGGGCTGGCAACCATCATCTTATCATTGTTCATAGGCAGAGAAAATCCTACCACACAATATAGTTCTCAATTGGTTCAAGACAGCCAAAGTCCCTCCCTGTTGCCCACAGTTGCAAGTTCTTAATCCTTGTTTTCGGCTTCAGTTTGTTGCCTGCGACCGGCGGCCACGTGCAGGCCTGGGGGCTACGTGCAGGCGCAGGCCCAGCAACCACACTTAGGCCCAGCAGCCACGCTTAGGCCCGATGGCCACTCTCAGGCCCGGGTGGCCACATGCAGGCCCGGCGGCCACGCGCAGGCCTGGCAGCCACGCACAGGCGTAGGCCCGGCGGCCACACGCAGGCCCGGCGGCCATGCGCAGGCCTGGTGGCCATGCGCAGGCCCGGCGGCTACGCATGGGTGCAGGCCTGGCGGCCACGCGCAGGCCCAGCGGCCATGCTCAAGCGCAGGCCCAGCGGCCATGCACAGGCCCAGCGGCCACGCTCAGACCCGGCGGTCACTCGCAAGGACCCGGGGGCCACGTGTAGGCCCGGTGGCCACGTGCAGGCCCAGCGGCCGCGCTCAGGCCTGGCGGCCGCTCGCAGACACAGGCCCAGTGGCCACACATGGGCCTGGCAGCCACGTGCGGGCGCAGGCCCGGCGGCCACGCGCAGGCCCGGCGGCCATGCTCAGACCTGGCAGCCACTCGCAGGCCCGGGGGTCACGCGCTGGCCCGGCGGCCACATGCAGGCCCGGCGACCACACTCAGGCCCGGTGGCCACGCGCAGGCGCAGGCCCGGCGGCCATGCGCCGGTCCGGGGGCCACGCGCCGGTCTGGGGGCCACGCGCCGGCCCGGCGGTCACGCTCAGTCCCGGCGGCCGCGCGCAGGCGCAGGCCTGGTGGCCACGTGCAGGCCAGGCGGCCACGCGCAGGCACAGGCCCGGCAGCCACACTCAGACCCGGCGGCCACTTGCAGGCCCGGGGGCCACGCGCAGGCCCACCGGCCACACGCCAGCCCCGAGCGCGCGACTGTGCCCGAGATCCCGCGCCACCTCCCGCTCGCCCGCCTGGCCAGAGAAAGGAAGGACGGCGACCTCGGCCGGTCCGCACCGCCGGCCCGCGTTGGCGCTGAGCGCGGGACAGACCCAGCGCCGGAGAGGCAGTGGGGGCCGGGCGGTCCAGGGCGTGGCACGTGGAGCAGAGGAGAGCCCCGCAGGCGCGGGGTGCCGCTGCCGCCGCGCGCAGGCGCAGGGCGCTGCCCTCACTTTCCCTGTCTTTCTGTCTCTCTCTGGTACACACACCCTATGGCAAAACTTAAAAAAAAAAAAAAAGCAAACCTGTTAAATATATCAAAAAAAGAAAGAAAAATAATTTAAATAAATTTAGTGTAACTTAAGTGTATAGTGTTTATATAAAGTCTACAGTAGTGCACAGTGATGGATGACGTAGGCCTTCACATTCTCTCACCACTCACTCAGTGACTTACCTGGAGCAACTTCCAGTCCTGTAAGATCCATTCATGGTAAGTGCCCTGTATATGTGTAGCATTTTTTATCTTTTATACCCCATTTTTACTGTGCCTTTTCTATGTTTAGATACAGAAATGCCATTGTGCTATGATTGCCTATAGTACTTAGTACAGTAACTTGCTGATATAGGTTTGTAGCCTAGGAGTAATTGACTTTCCCATATAGCCTAGGTCTATAGTAGGCTATACCATCTAGTTTTGTGTAAGTATACTCTGTGATGTTAACATGACAAAATCACCTAACAAGGCATTTCTCAGAAGGTATCCTTGTTAAGTAACACATGACTGTACTTATGCCAGGTATTTTGTGAGATTTTGGGATAAAAAGTTGGTTAAGATTTAGTCCCTGTCTAAAAAGAATTCATAATTGTGGGGGTAGGGTGTAAACACAAACATATGAACAAATAATTACCTTATTATGAAGTGTAAGTACTAGACTAGAGGTGCTATGGGAACATAATATGGGAGCCTGAATGTACCAGAAAAAACAAACAAACAAACAAAAAAAAACAAAAAAACAAAAAAACAAAAAAAAACAAAAACTCATGGAAAAAAATTTGAGCTAAATATTTTTTTTTCCACCAAGCAAGAAGTTTAATGGATTGAGAGAGGTGATAGGTTGGGTTTGCTGATGCTCTAAGAACAAATTATCCTAAAAAAAAATTAAGACTGCAGCTTCAAATAAATGGGAAGATGAATGTGGTAGCAGCAGCCAAACTGTCTGAAGTTAAAATATGTACCTATGCCTGTAATAGAGGCACAGCAAACATGCCTTGAATAAATGCTATGCATTTTCACAGTAATTGAGATCACCTAGGGTGTTCTTTTTTTTTTTTGAAGGATTCCATGTTTCTTTTTTTTATATTTTATTATCATCATATTCTTCTTTATATTACATTGAATTACCTATATCTTTACAGTGTATTACATTTTTTTTTACTGCTTCAGTAATTTTATTTCTGATTTGTGTAAATATTTTGACAGAACGAGTATATATATGTTATTTCTGTAGCACTTAATATATTTAAAACATTAGAAACATTTATAGTAAGCGAGGTGTACTTTGGTAATTTTTTTTTTTAATTAATTACTTTATTTTTTTTTGTATATACTTTCTTTTTTTTTTTTTTTTTTTTCTTTTTTTTTTTTTGGAGAGGTTTTTGCTATAGGGCGCGTGCGCTCGCCAGACAGACAGAGAGAGACAGAGAGATAGAAAGCAGGAAATCACCCCCCAGGGGGGATGGCCACGCCGCAATCCCTTCTCCTCCATTCTCCTCTCGGGATCTTGGGCACGCACGCACACGCGCCCGGCGTGAGTTTAAGCCGCCGGGTCCGGGACTCGAACCGCGGTCGACTACGTGGGAGTCCAGCGACATAGCCATTACGCTAACTGCTGGTCCCAATTTTTGTATATACTTTCAATTATATTGTTTGGCTTACAATGAGACGATCAACGGGTCTGGGGAGAAATGTTCACATATTACATTGTTTTTTCAAAAGGGAATGCCATGCATGTCAGTCAGTATGGAGACATTAATCTCCCCCACTTCAACATTCAATATCTTTTCCATGTTTTCCCCAATCATTATTATTATTATTATTATTTTAAAACAGTCAATCGCTATTTCTCGTTTTGCTTGTACAAATACTTTGCCCATCATGAAATACTTCTCAGACAAATCCAGTTGAGAATATTATACATGTCAACATCAACAGTTAATAAGCCATATCTGTTTCTCACTAACATCTTGCCTCTCTATTGTTCACTTGCTATCTTTCTCTATCCTCTTCTCTTTACTTCCTTCATTCCACTCTGTCCTATTCTCATTAAGTAACTTCACTGCTTTTATGTCCTCCAATTTTTTGCTCTCTATCATAGAGTGCTGATAGTCGGTATATATTGAGTGGATACATACAATATCTTTCTTTTATAACCTGGCTTGTGTCTATTAAGTGTGTTGTTTGTTCCCTGAATCCCTCCCTTCCGCCCTCAATTACTCATTCCCATTACCTCTCCCATACTGTCTCTAGTGTCTGCAGTTGCCATTCCTGCTATTATACCTTCCAGTTCTTTCAGTTTTTTTTTTTTTTTTACATTTAATCATTGCACCTCTTTACAGTGTACAACATGGTTTTTCCCAGCATGAATACAGTGCACATTAGTCAAGACAATGATTATACCATATACATTATCATCAAAAGACAACTTTTCATTTTTGTGTCTATTAAGTGTGTTGTTTGTTCCCTGAATCCCTCCCTTCCACCCTCAATTACTCATTCCCATTACCCCTCCCATACTGTCTCAAGTATCTGCAGTTGCCATCCCTGCTATTGTACCTTCCAGTTCTTTCAGTTTCTTTTTTTTTTTTTTCAATTATCAGCTCATATAGTTTTTAACAATAGGGAGCATAGATTCTATTCAGGGTTGGATTAAGGGTGGGTCTCGTGCAGTTCCACAATTGTAGGTGAGTTTCCATGGAATACAGTTTCAGGAAAGCGGTTCTGGAAAGCAGAGATGACTATCAGTTGATGCGGCACAGCATCCATCTTGTGATTACCGGGAATGGTGTTGTGGGGATCCGCAGCGTGAGTCATCCTCGGGTATCTGACTTCCTTAAGAATGGTAGAGTAGTTCTTGTTTTTCCCTGAGGTAATGCAGGGCTGGTAACCATCATCTTCTCACTGTCCATAGGCAGGGAAAATCCTCCTATACAATATATTTCTCAATTGGTTTAAGACAGCTAAAGTTTCTTTCTGTTGCTTATAGTTGCAAGTTCTTAATCCTAGTTTTCGCTTCAGTTTGCCGCCTGTGGCAGGCGGCCACGCGCAGGCGCAGGCCCGGTGGCCACACGCAGGCACAGGCCCGGGTGTCATGCACAGTCCCGGGGGCCACACGCAGGCCCGGCAGCTACGTGCAGCCGCAGGTCCGACGGCCATGCGCAGGCCCGGCGGCCACGTGCAGGCGCAGGCCCGGCGGCCACGCTCTGGCCCGGAGGCCACGCGTAGGCCCGGCGGTCACGCGCTGGCCCGGTGGCCACGCGCAGGCCCGGCGGCCACGCGCGTGGGCCCACCGCGCAGGGGCACGCGGGGCGCAGAGCCCCGGCCCGCCGCACAGGCCCGGCCCGCCGCACAGGGGCACGCGGGGTGCAGAGCCCTGGCCCGCCGCGCAGCGAGCTAAATATTGAAGCATAATGAGACACTGACCAGGCAGATGTTAAAGGGATCAGAGAGGGAGGGAAGACAGGGATGAAAGAACATGGATCATTTGAGGGGCTGTCAGAAAGTTCTATTTAGAATGGTACATTTATGATGACAAAATCAGACAGTTAGGATGGGACCAGATCATAAAAACTCACGGAGTTTGTACTTTATTATGTAAGCCAATGTCTTTCAAACGTCACTTCTACAAGCCTTAACCATTTAAATTTCCTAAATTTAAGCAATAATATATTTGAAGTCATGAACTTTATGTCATTTTTAATGTATATTAAAATAAAAATATACTTATTAAAATACAAAATATTAATTTGTGTGACACTTGTAATCATTTTGTGTACCATTAGTGTACACTGTAACTATTTAGAAAATAATTCTGAGAGCATTGTTTGAAAGAGAGTGAGGGAGGGCACTGATGATGCAGTAGTAAAATGTGGTGCTCTGTGAGGCAATCCCACATGGGAAGATTCCTGTTTGAAGTCTGGAGACCTCCCTGAGTACACTAGGCATACACTTGCCCGTGATTCAAGGCTGGCTAAGGCTAGGGGTAGATCACAAAGTCAAGACCCTGTTGGGGGTGTTCTCTTTCTCTTTCACTGCTGGTCCCAAAAATGAAGTACATTTTAAAAAAGAAAGAGTGGGTGGAGTAAAATAGGATTACGTTATAGGTTGTTGATATACTGAGAAGTAATAAAGTTCTGAACTAAGAAAAGCTTTATTGGGACCAGTGGTTGGCATAATGGCTATGTTGCTCGACTCCCATGTAGTCGACCGCAGTTTGAGTCCCAGACCTGGAGGCTTAAACTCACGCTGGGCACGTGTGCGTGCATGCTCAAGATCCCAGGAGGAGAATGGAGGAGAATTGAGGAGAAGGGATTGCGGTGTGGCCATCCCCCCTGGGGGGTGATTTCTCACTTTCTGCCTCTCAGTCCTTCTCTTTCTGGCGAACGCATGTGCCCTATAGCAAAAATCTCTCAAAAATAAAAAGTTTTATTGGGAAGGATGGTGAAGAAGGGAAAAGATTTTAAGAGAAATTTAACAACTAGAAAGCAGGGGGCTGGCAGGTGGCGTGGTGGTTAGAGGCACTGTATTCTCACATGGCTGACCAGGGCAAGTCCCCGACCAAGCAGCTTGCTTTCTCTCTCTCTCTTGCTCTGTCCTTCTCTGGTCAAATAAATAAAGTAAACAAACAAACAAACAAACTAGAAAGGGCAGGATTTATGATTAATTAGAGGACAGCAGGGATATTTATAAGTTAGGATCTGACTAACTGAGTGGAAGAGTCGAAGATTACAGAGAGGGAGGTAGAATTATTTGTAGGTCTTTGTCTCATTTCTCCTCTCCTCAGTTGAGGACAAGAGCAAAAATAGGTTTATGAGAAAAAGTAGCTTTTCTGAGACCAGCAGATGGCATAATGATTATGTTACTAGATTCATGTAGTTGACTGTGGTTTGAATCCTGGACTGGGCAGCTTAAAACTCATGCCAGGTGTGGGTGCATGCATTCCTGAAATCCCGAAAGGAGAATGGAGGAGAAGGGATTGTGATGTGGCCATCCCCCTGGGAGGTGATTTCTCACATTCTGTCTTTCTATCTCTCTGGTGAGCGCATGTGCCCAATAGCAAAAATCTCTCTTAAAAAAAGAAGAAGAAAAAGTAATTTTTCCCCCTCAAATTTTTTTTTTATAATTACGATTTTCTTTTAACTTAAAAAAATAGTACCTTCTTGGGCCAGCCCATGGCATGGTGGTTAAGGTGGGCTGGCTCTCACATGGCCAACTGTGTAATCTGAGTTCCAGATCCAGTGGCTGGAGAAACATGCCAGGCATGTATGTGTGCATGGCCAAAATCACAAAAGGAAGGAGAGATGGAGGAGAAGGGATTGTGGCATGATCATTCCCTTGGAGTTTGCTTTCTCATTTTCACCGCCCTCACCCCAGTCTCTGATGAGTATATTAGCTTTCTGGCAAAATTTAAGAAAACAACAACAAAACAAAAAACAATACCTTCTCATTGTAGCAAATGAAACAGTCTAAAGATACAAGCTAATAATGTCTTCCCTGTCATAACTTCTCCTCTTCTTAGAATATCGAGGGGACTAAGAATGATAAATCCTGGGGGACCAGAAAGATGGTGTGGTGGTTACATTGCTGGACTCCCACATGGCCGACCATGGTTTGAATCCTGGACCTGGTGGCTTGAAACTCACACCAGGAGTGTGTGTGTGTGTGTGTGTGTGTGTGTATGTGCCCAAGATCCAGGGAGGAGAATGGAGGAGAAGGGATTGTGGTGTGGCCAAACTCCTCTGGGGAGGTGATTTCTCACTTTCTTTCTCAAAGTCTCTGTCTCTCTCTTTCTCTCAAGTAAGCACATGTGCCCTAAGGCAAAAACTTCTAAAAAAAATGATAAGTTCTAGCGAGGCTGCAGTGAAAAGGGCACTCTCCTACACTGTTGGTAGGAATGTAGTTCAACCACTGTGGAGAATAATATGGAGGTGCTTCAGAAACCTACAAATAGAACTACCATACAACCCAGAAATTCTACTCCTGAGTTTCTTTTTTTTTTATTTTTTAATTAGAGGTTTTTGCTATAGGGCTTGTGTGCTCGTCAGAAAGACAGAGAGAGACGGAGAGACAGAAAGGGAGAAATCACTCCCCCAGGGGGGATGGCCACGCTGCAATCTCTTTTCCTCCATTCTCCTATCGGGATCTTGGACACACACGTGCCCAGCGTGAGTTTAAGCCACCGGGTCCAGGACTCGAACCATGGTCGACTACATGGGAGTCCAGCGACATAGCCATTACGTTAACTGCTCATCCCCCTCTATAACCTATTTTGTATTAATTTATTTTTTGTTTAAAAATAAACTATGGGGGAAAATCTCATTAGATTTAAATCTTTAATAGCAAGGACTATGTCTTTATCCTCAACACTTGACACATGGTGGAGGTGCTCCATAAATGTTTGAATTTGAACTGTTAAATGATCTAATTTAATCCCTGCCACAACCCTGTGAGGTAAGTATTTTTATTCACATTTGAAGGATTAGGATATTAAGGTTTAGAGAGTTTAGTAGCTTGTCCAAGTTCACTACCCTTTTCTTCAGAAGGCATCCTCATTCTAGAGGAGTCAGTGGTCTGGGGAGAGAGATGAGACTATGGAGAAGAAGATAGCTCTTTCTCTGTACCCACCTACTTTAAAGAGAGTCTCTCAGCCTTGGAACTTCACACTTACAGCTGAACAATTCCTTTTTGTGGAGGGCTGTCCTGTCCTCTGGATGGTGTTTATTAGTGTATCTGGCTTCTATCCACTAGGTGTCAGTAGCATACCCCTCTCCCAGCTATGTCTTGACAGCCATGTGTCTCCAGACGTTGCTGAGAGTTAAAATCACTTCTGGTTGCTGAGGAGAGGCGGGGACGGCAGGGAGGGGACCAGCAAATGGTGTAATGGTTATGTCCATGTAGTTGACCACAGTTTGAGTCCTGGACCTGGTGGCTTAAACTCACGCCAGGTATGTGTGTGTGCACACGTGTACACATGCCCAAGATCCCAAGAGGGACTGTGGTATGGCCATCCCCCCTAGGGGGTGACCTCTTGCTTTCCATCTCTCTGTCTCTCTGTCTTTCAGGTGAGCATACACACCCTATAGCAAAAAATCTCTCTTAAATTTTTTTTAAAAATTTAAAATTACTTCTAATTGAGAATTACTGGTTCAGAAGCTCGTAGGATTGAGCCAATGCTGCCCTGGAGCCTTTATACTCAAAAAGAGTGACTCTTGGGACCAGCAGTTAGCGTAATGGCTATGTTGCTGAACTCCCATGTAGTCTACCGCGGTTCGAGTCCCGGACCCGGTGGCTTAAAACTCACACCAGGTGTGTGTGCGTGCATGCCCAAGATCCCGAGAGGAGAATGGAGGAGAAGGGATTGCGGTGTGGCCATCCCCCCTGGGGGGTTATTTCTCCCCTTCTGTCTCTCTGTCTCTCTCTGTCTTTCTGGCGAGCGCACGCGCCCTATAACAAAAAACTCTGAAAAAAATAAATAAATAAGATTAAAAAAAAAAAAGTGACTCTTCCCTGGACTAATTCTCCCTACAAAGTCAGTGGTAGACAATCCGATGTGAGCACAAATTGAGCTTGGCCAGTTACAAGTCATAGCTCCTTTTCTGTGCCATTTATACTCTTTTCTCTGTGTTAGAAATTTGTTTGCCCTGCTCTTGCCCCCCCCCACACTCACCCAAGTCCTTTCTCCCATATCAACCAAAGTTGTGCTCGATATGAGAGCAGCGCTGCATGGCACTAGAGTGGCAGTTGCTCAGAGTGTGTTTGAGTTTTCTAGTGAAATCCTTGCTGTTTCCGCTACCAACTTTAGGTTCCGAGGATGGTTGGCTCTTTCCCCACATCTCTGCTTCTCTGCCATGGTCTTTTTTTTTTTTCTTTATTATTATTTTTAAATTTAAATTTACATTTAATCACATATATCTTCACAGTGCACAACGTTTTATAGGAGGATGCTAGTCATATTTGGGGAATTCCATCCATTATTTCTTTAAAGAAATGATTTATTTCTTAAATATTTATTTATTTACTATTTGTTAAAGAGATTTTTTGCTATAGGGTGTGCACTCACCAGAAAGACAGAGAGAGAAGAGACAAAGAGACAGAAAATGAGAATTCACACTCCAGGGGGGATGGACATGCCACAATCCCTTCTCCTTCATTCTCCTCTGGGAATTTTTGGCATGTATGCATTATGTACATGGCATGAATTTCTTTTCTTTTCTTTTTTTTTTTTTTTTTGAGAGGTTTTTGCTATAGGGCATGTGCGCTCACCAGAAAGACAGAGAGAGACAGAGAGACAGGAAGGGAGAAATCGCCCCCCCCAGGGGGGATGGCCATGCCGCAATCCCTTCTCCTCCATTCTCCTCTCGGGATCTTGGGCACGTGCGCACATGCGCCTGGTGTGAGTCTAAGCCACCGGGTCTGGGAATTGAACCACGGTCGACTACGTGAGAGTCCAGCTACATAGCCATTACGCTAACTGCTGGTCCCCCTTTTTTTTTTCCTGGCATGAATTTCAAGCTGCTGGATCCGGGACTTGAACTGTGACTGCCATGTGAGAGTGCAGTACCTCAATCATCACGCCACCTGAAGAGCCTTGCCTTACAGCAGGCCACCTGCAGCCGTAAAGCCTTCCAGCCAGGACCTGTGGCTCATCTCCCCCACACACTCCTTTGAATTCTCAGGACTTTGGCATCTTCTATAGTGCTTGATGCACAATGCACATCACCTAATCACTACTTTGTTACTGAATTGAAGCTCCAGTGGCTCAGTTTCAGGTGCTCCTGTTCTCTAGAAATATGAAAAACTTTGGGTCACCCAGGACCAGTGACAACAGTGCAAGGTACTGGTGAACAACAGGGAGGTAGAGCAGAAGAGCGATTGCCAATTGCCTACGCCGGCACCCCTTTGAGTGCTCGGAGATACCTTGAGGAATTTAGGAAGGAACTTATAGATCACCAGATGACTAAAAACCATTGCAGAGGCACAAGAAATATGAGAAACTGGGAGCAGATAGTATAATGTCTACATCACTGGACTCCCATGTAGTCGACCATGGTTCGGGTCTCAGACCCGGTGGCTTAAACTCACGCCAGGTGACTGTGCATGCGTGCCCAAGATCCCAAGAGAATGGAGGAGAAGGGATTGCAGTGTGGCCATCTCCCCCTGGGGGGTGATTTTTCGCTTCCTGTCTCTCTGTCTCTCTTTGTCTTTCTGGTGAGCGCATGCTCCCTATAGCAAAAACCTCTCAAAAAAAAAAAAAAAAAAAAAAAAAAAAAAAAAAAAAAAAAGAAAGAAAAGAAAGAAATATGAAAAACCAACAAAATGACTCTCCCCCAAGGGAAAACATCTATTCCTTTTTTTTTTTTTTGGAGAGGTTTTTCGCTATAGGGCGCGTGCGCTCGCCAGACAGACAGAGAGAGACATAGAGACAGAAAGCGAGAAATCACCCCCCAGGGGGGATGGTCACGCCGCAATCCCTTCTCCTCCATTCTCCTCTCGGGATCTTGGGCACGCACGCACACGCGCCCGGCGTGAGTTGTAAGCCACCGGGTCCGAGACGCGAACCGCGGTCGACTACGTGGGAGTCCAGCGACATAGCCATTACGCTAACTGCTGGTTCCCAAAACATCTATTCCTCATCACCCACAGACAACACAATGGCTCTCATGAAAATGTTGGGTAAACAATTCAGAATATTTATAGTGACCAAACTAAATGAAATGCTAGAGAAAAAGACAACGAGCTCCAAGAGATGAGGAAGTCCTTTCATGATTTGAAAGAAGAAATAGACGCCATAAAAAAGAATCTAATGGAATTGTTAGAGATGAAGAATGTGATACAGGAAATTAAAACCTCCCTCAAAAGTATTAAAAGTAGATTAGATCATGCAGAAGATTTAATCTTGGATATACAAGACAAAACTTCTGACCTAGAAAAAATTATCAAAAAGACTGAGAAAACAACCAAGACAAATGAGGATAATATATGAAAAATACTAGATACCATTAGGTGCCCAAACATCCGGATAATTGGTATCCCAGAAGATGAAGAAAATAATAAGGCCATTGATAATCTGTTCCATGAAATCCTGGAAGAAAACTTTTCAACCTAGAGAGGCATTTAAATGTCCAGACCCAAGAAATACAAAGGATCCCAAATAGAATTAACCCAGGAAAATCTTCTCCAAGACACATTATAGCCAGATTAGCCAAAACCACAAAGACAAGCTATTAAAATTGGCAAGAGAGAAATGTCAAATTACTTACATGGATTATCCTATCAGGCTAACATCGGCCCTCTCATCAGAAACAATGCAGTCAAGGAAAGAATGGGGAAATACAGTCAAAGTGTTCAAAACAATTTCAACTAAGAATACAATACCTGGCAAGATTATCCTTCATATGGGAGAAAAAAAGATAAAAACATTCTCAGATAAACAAAACCTGAAAGAATTTACCAACTGGAGACCAGCTCTGAAGGGAAAGCTATACCAGGAAAACTAAACAGTCAGACAGACAGATATAAAAGGACAATAAATAAATAAATAAATAAAACCCAAGAAAATGGTTCACTTAATGATAAGAACATATCCAGAAATAGCTATAATAACAATGAATGTTAATGGATTAAATTCTCCAATCAAGAGACACAGACTGGCTGAATGGATAAAAGAAAAAAAAAAAGAAACTCTCTGTTGCCTACAAGAAACACACCTTATAGATAAAGACATACATAGAATAAAAGTGAAGGGCTGGAAAAAGATAGCCCATGCAAACAGAAATCAAAAAATCAAAGTCACGATACTGATTTCAGACATAATAGGCTTTAAGACAAAAACTGTAAGACAAGACAAAGAAGGGTATTATATAGTAGTAAAAGGACTAAGTCATCAAGATGACATAACACTTAAAAATATCTGTGCACCCAACTCAGGAGCACCTAAATACATGAAGGAAAGACTGCTAGAGCTAAAAGGAGAGAGAAGTTGCAGCACTACAATTGATGGGGATCTCAGCATACCATTATCTTTAGACAGATCTTCCAGACGAAATATAATCAGGGAGATATAGGACCTAAATGATACTATAAATCAAATGGGCTTGACTGACATCTATAGAACTTTCCACCCTAAGACCACAAAATATACATTTTTCTCACCCCAGCATGGAACCTTTTTCAAATATTGAATATATAATAGGGTATAAATCAAGCTTTTACTGATTCAAAGGCATAGAAATGACATCCAGCATCTTCTCTGACCATCTTCTCTGGTAGAATTAAATGTGATATTAATTTCAAGAAAAATCTTCGAAAATACACAAATAAATGAAAACTAAACAACCTTCTTCTGTATGACTTGTTAACTACTGAAGAAATTAAGTCTGAAATAAAAAATTTATAGAAAAAAATGATAATGAGTGCATGAGTTTCCATAATCTATGGGACATATTAAAAGTAGTCATTAAGAGGGAAATTAATAGCACGTAATTAGTGCACGTAAGAAAAAGATAGAAAGTTGGCAAATAGACAACCTATCATCATGCCTCTGGGTATTGAAAAAACAACAACAAAAACCCCAAAAATGCCATGGCTCACTTAATGACAGGAACATGTCTGGAAATATTGATAATAACGAAAAGAAATAATAAATATTTGAGCAGAAATAAATGAAATAGAAAATAAATTAATTATACAGAAAATAAATGAAAGCAAAAGCTGGTTCTTTGAAAAGATGAACAAGATCAACACACCATTAGCTAGACTGAAAAAGAAGAAGAGGGAACCAGCAGTTAGCATAATGGCTATGTCGCTGGACTCCCACGTGGTCGACCACGGTTCGTGTCTCAGACCCGGTGGCTTAAAACTCAGGCCGGGCACGTGTGCGTGCATGCCCATGATCCCAAGAGGAGAATGGAGGAGAAGGGATTGCAGCGTGACCATATCCCCCTGGGGGGTGATTTCTCGCTTTCTGTCTCTATGTCTCTCTCTGTCTGTCTAGCGAGCGCACGCGCCCTATAGCGAAAACCTCTCCAAAAAAAAAAAAAAAGAAGAAAAAAAGAAACCAGATTTAAAAATACATAATGAAACAGATAACATTACAAGAGGCACAGTAGAAATGCAAACCATCCTTAGAGGACACCATTAGCAACTATATGGCAACAAACAAGAGAACATGGAGGAGATGGACAAATTTCTGAATGCATATAATCTACCAAGATTGAATCAGGAGGACACAGAAAACCCGAACAGACCCACAGAAAGCCATGAGATTTAATCAGTAATAAATAATCTCCTGATAAAGAAAAGCCCAGGCCCTGATGGCTTCACTTCTGAATTCTACAAAACTTTTAAGGAAGAGTTAATCCCCATTCTACTCAAATTATTTCTAAAGATCCAAAAGGAAGGAAAGCATTTGATAAAATACAACATCCCTTCATGATTAAGACTCTCAGCAAGATTGGTATAGAAGGGTCATTTCTCAACACAATAAAAGCCATATATAAAAACGTATAGCTAGCATCACACTGAATGGGAAAAGGCTACCCACTTTCTCCACTTCTTTTCAATATAGTGCTGGAAGTACTCAATGCAATCAGAAAAGAAAATAATATAAAAGGCATTCAAATAAGAAAAGAAGGATTGAAAATATCTTTATTTGCAGATGACATGCAAATAAAGAAGACCCAAAGGTTTCCATAAAAAATTTTCTCAAAGTAATAAATGAATACAGTAAAGTGGGAGGATGCAAAATCAACATCCAAAAATCTGTAGTATTTCTATATACGAACAGCAATTTGAATGAGGTAGGTCTAAAGAAAGGAATCCCTTTTACCATAGCCACAAAAAGTATAAGATACCCAGTAATAAACCTAACTAAGGAAGTCAAAGACTTTTACAAAGAAAACTATGAAAATCTTTAAAAAGATATTGAAAATGACACAAAAAAATGGGAACTCCCATGTTTCTGGATTTGAAAAATTAATATATTCAAAATGGCAATTATACCCAAATTAATTTACATATTTAATGCAATTCCAATCAAAATACCAGAGACATTCTTCACAGATCTAGAAAAGACAATCATAGATTTGTCTGCAATAATAAAAGACCTCATAGGTACCAGGAGTTGGCATAATTGCTACGTTGCTGGACTCCCATGCAGTCGACTGTGGTTCAAGTCTCAGAGCCTGTGGCTTAAACTCGCACCAGGTGCATGTGCGTGCATGCCCAAGATCGCACGAGGAGAATGGAGGAGAAGGGATTGCGGCATGGCAATTCCCCCGGGGGTGGGGGGGTGATTTCCCACTTTCGGTCTCTCTGTTTCTTTCTGTCTTTCTGGTGAGCACATGTGCCCCTATAGCAAAAAACCTCTTCAAAAATAAATAAATAAATAATAAAAATTTTTAAAAATTATAATAAAAGACCTCATATTGCCGAAGAAATCCTGCACAAGAAGAGTGGAGTGGGTGGCACCTCACTCCTTGACTCCAAAATATACTATGAAGATGTGATAATCAAAACAGCATGGTATTGGCACAAAGCAGACATATGGACCAATGGAATAGAATAGAGACCCCAGAAATAAACCCCAAAATTTACAGTCAAGTGATTTTTGACAAAGGATACCAGTCAATCCAGTGGGAAAAAGAAAAACCTCTTTAGCGAATGGTGTTAGAAAAACTGGGTATCCACCTGCAGAAAGATGAAACTGGATCCCCATCTTTCACCGTTAACAAAAATCAAGTCAAAATGGATTAAAGATCTGAACCTAAGACCTCAACCTATAAAACTACTGGTGGAAAACACTGGGGAAACTCTGGGAGACACTGGCAAAGACTTCTTAAATAAGACTCCCAAAGCACAGGTAATAGTCCCTAAAATAGACAAGTGGGATTATATCAGATTAAGAAATTTCTCACAGCAAAGGGCACAGTAATTAGTGTGAATTGCCAGCCCTCAGAATGGGAGGATATTTTTTTGTAAACTATGTCTCAGATAAGGGACTGATAACTAGAATACACAGGAACTCAAGCAGCTTACCCGGAAAAAAAATAATAATAAAAAATTAGAAAACAAACAAACTATTAACCCAATTAGAAGATGAGAAAATGAGCTGAACAAAAATCTCTATAAGGAAGACATACAAATAGCCAAAAAGCATATGAGGAAATTCTCAACATCCCTCATTATATGGGAGATACAGATA
>JAKSZU010000009.1:94001301-94055814 GCA_026018925.1 Tupaia tana
GATGATCATGCTGCAATCCCTCCTTCTCCACTCTCCTCTTAGGCTTTTGGGCATGCACATGTGTGTTTGGTGTGATTTTCAAGTCACTGGATTCAGAACTCAAACCTTGCAGTCAGCAATGTGAGATTCAGAGCCTTAACTCCATGCTACCTGTGGGCCTGACCCATTGTCTGTTTTATTCCCAGAGGCAATAGTTTTTAATGATTCCTATTTTCAGTTCTTCTTGTCATCATCTCTATAACACCAAATAATATGTTTATCCTGTTGTTTCTTGATGCAACAACTTCAGATCAAGCTCACATATACCACTCCCTACTCTGATTTTGTTTTTTGGATAGGTTTTTGCTATAGGGGCACGTGCGCTCGCCAGAAAGACAGAGAGAGACAGAAAGACAGAAAGTGAGAAATCACCCCCCCAGGGGGGGGGATGGCCACGTCGCAATCCCTTCTCCTCTCAGGATCTTGGGGCACACACGCACATGTGCCTGGTGTGAGTTTCAAGCCTCTGGGGCCAGGACTTGAACTGTGGTCGGGCCATGTGGGAGTCCAGCAACATAACCATTACACTATCTGTTGTCCCATACTTATTTTTTTAATGCATTGTTTATAGATTGATTCTAAAAGTTGTAAATCAGTAAACAAAACATAAATGACAAACATAAATGTTTTTCACTGCAAAGACAGAAGGGGTTTGGGAATTACATTTTCTTCTCTAGTGATACTGTTATGATTTCTGTGCTACATGAAGAATATTCCTAGAGTCAAGGTCAAATAAACTCTTTCCTCTTATACTCTATCCAAAATTATATCACATTTTAGTTTGCTTCATATAGTTTGCTTCATATATGGGGTGAGAGAGAGTGTTATATATTTATACAAACTTATTAAGATTTTGTGAGGCCCAGCCTAGGTGGAGCAGTATGTAGTGTACTGGATTACAGTGCTGGAAGCCACATGGCCAACTGCAGATTTGATCACCATCCTGGTTGACCTGAAATGTGTTGGGCACACACATACATGCCCAAGATCTTGAGAGATGTAAGACTGGAAGAAGGGGATCATGGTGTGAACAAACTCTGTTGAGAACGCATCTGTCTGTCTCTCATGTGTGGGTACATACTCTCTATCATGAATTTAAAATAATAATAATAATAATAATAATAATAATAATAATAAAATGTCTAAAAATCTTTATATATCCATAGAAGAATATTATTTCTTATTAGACAAAGGCAGGTATAGTACTAATTCTACTATTTCCATTTTTATAGATGTAAGGACTGAGAAATGTTCACATAAGTAAGTGGATGAGGGTGGAAAGAGTGCCACTAGATTCTTCGAAATCCATGCTAAGTCACAGAGTGGTGCATCATTATTTTTACTAATCAGCTTGTAACTTACCAGCTTCTCTCTCAGTTTTGTTGAAAGTAAACTACCTGGGCTGGCTTCATGACCTTGTGGTTTAAGCAGCTGGGTCCAACATACCTGACCAAATGGTTCAAGTTCCATACCTGGCAGCTTGAGAAATGGGCAGGGAACATGTGTGTGAGTGCCCAAAATCCCAAAAGAAGGGAGAGATGGAGAAGAGGTTGCAGCATGACCATTCCCCACAGAGGGTGCTTTCTTTCTTTCTTTTTTTTTTTAAAGAATTATTTTATTTAACTTTATTCATTTTTATTTTATTTATTTATTTTTTTGGAGAGATTTTCACTATAGGGCACATGCGCTCACCAGACAGACAGAGAGAGACAGAGAGACAGAAAGTGAGAAATCACCCCCCAGGGGGTGGCCACACCGCAATCCCTTCTCCTCCATTCTCCTCTCAAGGATCTTCGGCACGCACGCACACGCGCCCGGCGTGAGTTTTAAGCCACCGGGTCCGGGACGCAAACCGCGGTCGACTACGTGGGAGTCCAGTGACATAGCCATTACGCTAACTGCTGGTTCCCGATTTTTATTTTTTAATTTGACCAGAGAGGGACAGAGTGAGAGAAAGTGAGAAAGCAAGCCGCCAGGTCCTGGACTTGAGCCACGGTCAGTCATGTGGGAGTCCAGTACCCTTAACCACCGGGCCACCTGCCAACCCCAAGGGCGCTTTCTTTTCTCCACTCTCTGTCTCTCTGGCAAGTACATGCAACCTCTAGGGAAAAAAAAAAAGAAAGGAAGGAAGGAAGAAAGAAAGAAAGAAAGAAAGAAAGAAAGCTACCTGACTTGCAAATGAATCTGTTACTTAGAGATTAAAGTCATTCACTTTCTCAACTCCAGGTTAGAGTACTACCGGAACAGCAGACAAACATGTCTTTCTTTTGTAAAATGGGAAAAGGGGGCTGGCTCTGTGGAGCAGTGTTAATGCACTGTTCAAGAAAAACTGGATCCCGCACGGTAATGGTGGTTTAAATCTCTGTCTTGGTCAGCACAAAACATGCTAGGCATGTGCACGAGTGTTCAAGATCTGACAGACTGGAGGGTTAGAACAGGATCACAGTGTGACTAGACCCTGCAGAGGGTGCTCATTTCTCTCTCTCTCTCTCTCTCTCTCTCTCTCTCACACACACACACACACACACACACACACACACTATCATAAATAAAGAAAAACTTTTTAAAAAATGGGAAAAGTGCGGGACTAGCAGTTAGCATAATGGCTATGTCTCTGGACTCCCACGTAGTCGACCGCGGTTCGAATCCCAGACCCGGCGGCTTAAACTCATGCCGGGCGCGTGTGTGTGCATGCCCAAGATCCTGAGAGGAGAATGGAGGAGAAGGGATTGCGGCGTGGCCATCCCCTCTGGGGGGGTGATTTCTCGCTTTCTATCTCTCTGTCTCTCTCTGTCTTTCTGGCGAACTCACGTGCCCTATAGCAAAAAAACTCTCAAAAAAAAAAAAAAAAAAAAAAAGGGAAAAGTGCTATTGTGAAAGGGGGATGAAAGGACAGCTCCATAGCTTGGAGGTTAAGGTAGCCAGATCCCACATAGCTTACTGTGCATTCTAATCGTGATCCTGGCACCTTGAAAAACATGTCAGGTCTGTGTGCATGTATGCCTAAAATTCCAGCAGGGTGGAGAAATGGGGAAGGGATGGCGGTGTGACCACACCTCATTGTGGGGGGGTGATTTTGTTCTTCCTCTTCCTCTCTCTGTCTCTCTCTGGTATGCGCACACTCTCTGGCGATTTTTAAAACTGAGATTGGGAAGGAAACTTGCTCTTCCAAGCTGCATAATGTCCTTTCTGAGATCAGTGTTTGAAATATGTACATGTAGAAGTTGAGTATCTGAAAACTGATTTCCTTGAAGCTATTTTTGCTCAAGTGCCCTTGGAATGTTTTCATGTGTTATAGTTTGTTGCTTTAGAATTCATTTATCAAGGGACCAGCAGATGCCGTAATGGTTACGTCACTGGACTTCCACATAGTCGACCACAGTTTGAGTCCTAGACCCAGCAGTTTAAAACTCACACTGATCACTTGCGCGTGCATGCCCAAAATCCCAAGAGGAGAATAGAGGAGAAGGGATTGCAGCATGCCCATCCCCTCAGGGAGTGATTTCTTACTCTGTCTCTCTGTCTCCCTCTGTCTCTCTGGTGAGCACATGCACCCTATAGCAAAAATCTCGAAAAAAAAAAGAATTCATTTATTCAATTTATATGCTATTGTTATTTGTTATATTTTTTCTATTTTTCAAAAAAGTATTACAAAACATTATAATTATTGTTTTATACATCAATGTTCATTTAGATTTACTTACGTATTTTCCACTTGCTTGGCTTTTTGTTTCTTTTCTTTTTTTTTTCTTTTTGGTGCCTTTTTTAGTATCTCTTTAGTTTTGGTCTTATGGCAAACTGTCAGTTTTTGTTGAAAATGTCTCTATTTTTCCCATGTTCTTTAAGTTTTCTTGTTCATTTATTTCTGTGTTTGATTTTGGCTGAGAATAGAATTGTAGCTTAACAAGTATTTTCTCTCAGCATATTGAAATACTATTCCATTGTCATCTGGCTTTTATTATTGCTATTGTGAAGGTCAGCTAACAGTGTGTATCATTCCATCTGAAGGTAATCTGTTTTTTTTTTTTCCCTCTCATTGCTCTGAAGATACTTTTTTGTGTTTGTGTGTGTTCTATAGTTTAAATATGTGTATAGGTATGTATTTCTTTTTTAAGATTTAATTTTAGTTTTATTTATTGTTATTTTTAATTTGCTATAGAGCACATGCACTCACCAGTGAGAGAGAGAGAGAGAAAGAGAGAAAGTGAGAAAGCAAGCCACTAGATCAGGGACTCAAACCAAGGTTGGCCGTGATGTCCTATGTCTTAACCACCATGCCACCTGCTGACCTTATGTATTTCCTTTTTATTTATCTTGTTTGAGGTTCATTTGGTTTCTTGAATCTATAGATTGGTTTCTTTCATCAGTTATAAACATTTTATTCAGCTATTACTTGTTCATATAATGCCTCTGTCCACCTAATTTTTCTTTTATTATTTTACAATTAATGTTATAAATGTTAGACCTTCTCACACTATCATCCATATTTGTTACTCTCTATTTCACATTTTTCTACTTTATTTGTATTTTATATATTTTTCTTTTTGAGCTGCATTATGTATACTTTTTTTCTCAACTGCCTTACACTTTACTAATTCTCTCTTCATCTCTTTCCTCTTGTGTTAAAGCTGCTTACTGAATCTTCATATTACACTATTTTTACTATCAAGTATAACAAACATAGAGAACTGGAGAACACTCATGTATAGCTTGAATTATTTTAAAGCAAACATCCTTGCAACTACCACCCAGGTTATGCAATAAAACTTGGTCAGGCATTCCAGAAGCCATTCACACCCTATGTCCAATCATAGTCTCCTTCTTTCCCACTAAAAAGAATCATTGTCAGGACCAGCAGATGGCATAATGGTAACATTGCTGAACTCCCATGTAGTCGGCCATGGTTCAAGACCTAGATCTTGTGGCTTAAAACTCACGCTCAGTGTGTGTGTGTGTGTGTGTGTGTGTGTGTGTGTGCACGTGCGCTCAAATTCCCAAGAGGAGAATGGAGGAGAAAGGATTGCGGCATGGCCATCTACCCTGGGGGGGGGGGGGGGGGGTTCTGGTTTTCTGTCTCTCTGTCTTTCTGCCTCTCTCTCTCTCCGGTGAGCACACATCCCCTATAGCAAAATTCTCTCTAAAAAAGAAAAAAAAAGAACCATCAAGGCCAGCAGGTGATGTGGTGGTTAAGGCACTGGACTCCCACGTGGCCAATTGTGGTTCAAGTCCTGGACCTGGTAGTTTACTTTTTCACTTTACCTTTCTCTTTCTCTCTCTATCTGGTGGACATATGTGCCCTATAGCCAATAAATAAATATAATAGATAAAATTTTATAAATAACTTTTTTTTGTTTGTTTGGAGAGGTTTTTGCTATATGGTGTGTGTGCTCGCCAGAAAGACAGACAGAGACAGAGAGATAGAAAGTGAGAAATCACCCCCCAGGGGGATGGCCACACCGCAATCCCTTCTCCTCCATTCTCCTCTCGGGATCTTGGGCACACATGCACACGCACCCGGCGTGAGTTTAAGCCACGGGTCCGGGACTCAAACCGTGGTCGTCTACATGGGAGTTCAGCAACATAGCCATTACACTAATTGCTGGTCCCATATAAATAACTTTTTTTTGGGGGGGGAGAAGTTTTTGCTATAGGGCGCGTGCGCTCGCCAGAAAGAGAGAGAGACAGAGAGACAGAAAGCGAGAAATCACCCCTCAGGGGGGATGGCCACGCCGCAATCCCTTCTCCTCCATTCTACTCCCGGGATCTTGGGCACGCACGCACACGCGCCCGGCGTGAGTTTAAGCCGCCAGGTCCAGGACTTGAACCGCGGTCGACTACGTGGGAGTCCAGTGACATAGCCATTACGCTAACTGCTGGTCCCATAAATAACTTTTTAAAAAGGGACTCATTGTCCTGAATTTTATGATACTTCTTCAATCTTCTTTATAGTCTTATCATTCAAATATGCTATCATACACTGAAATTTAACTTACCTGTTTTTAAAAAATCTACAAGTGTCTCTGCTTCAGTCTCTTCTTCATTCTCCTCTCATGATTTTGGACATGCACACACACATGCCTGGCATGTTTTTTCAAGTGTAGGGCTTGAACCATGTAGTCGGCCATGTGCGATTTAGCTGCCTTAATCACCATGCCATTAGCTGGTCCCTGTCTTTTCTTTATATTAGTAGTTGGCTCTTCAGGCTTGATAAGGTTCAGGTTTGAGGTTTCTGACAAGACCATTTCATAAATGATTTTGTGTTCTTCTATTTGGAAGCACATATGTCTATTTGTCTTCTTTTTATGATGTTAGTAGCCATTTGATGTTCAAAACCTAGATTCATTTATTCATTAACTTTGTAAAATGGTGATATTCAAATTTTATTATTCATTCTTTATTTCCTGGAATAAAGAGAAATAGTTACTCAATGGTATGGAAAAGTAGGATCAATGCTTGGTTTTTCCCTTTAACATTTCCAAAATTATGAGTTGGTTCCCTGTGGTAAAAATTTCTGCAGTTTTTTTTTTTGTTGTTGTTGTTGCTGTTAAGAGAGATTTTTGCTTTAGGGTATGTGCGCTCACCAGAGAGATAGAAAGTGAGAAATCATCCCCCGGAGGGATGGCCATGCAATACCATGGCCATGCTAATCTTTTCTCCTCCATTCTCCTCTCCAGATCTTGGGCACGCATGCACATGTGCCCAGTGTGAGTTTTAAGTTGCCGGGTCCAGAACTTGAACCGCAGCTTGCTTTCTTGCTTTCCCTTTCTCTCTGTCTCTCTCTGGTCAAATTAAAAAATAATAACAACAGATGGAATTAAATAAATAAATATTTTTTAAATAAACCAGAGTCATCATGAACTCATAAATGTAAACATATTTGATACTTTAAGCTCATGTTATACATTTCTTGTCCTAGACATGGATTCAGCCACTCCTCCAAAAAGTCCTGGTTTCTTTTGTGTGGGAAATGGTATTCCACAATCTGGATGCTAGCAATGTTCATACATACTGAGGTGGTCATTGTTTCTTTTTTTTATTTATTTTTCATTGCCAGAGGGTGTGTGCCTTTGCCAGAGAAAAAGAGAGAGAGAGAAAGCACCCTACAATGGGACATGATCACACTGCAATCCTTTTTTTCCCCCTCCATCTCTCCATCCCATTAGGATTTTGGGTACACACACACATGCATGTTTTTCAAGCTGGCCGGGCTTTGACTGAAACCAGTCAGCCATGTGGGTGGGATCTGTCTCCCTATGCACAGTGCTTAACGACTAACCCTTTTAAGGAAAAAGAATGCCTCATAAGTTCATACTGATTATTTTTTTACAGCTTACTTATTTATTTCAAGAGAGAGAAATAAAAGAGTGTTGAATCCCTGACAGGGTCCTTGCACTCTGCAGCCAGCCAGTACAATGGGAGCTACTATGGTCACATCTGCTGTGCCCATCTAGACCTAGGACATGAACACAAAATGACTTTCAAGGATGGGGGCTACAAAATATTATCACTGTCTCAGGAAACATGGTCTGTAAACAGTTCCTGAAAAATCTACTCCCACCTGGTCTCCAGGATCCATGCAGCTGTACCCTCACTGCCTGCAACACTGTGGCTGAGCCCATACTGATACTTGCAGTTCAAATTTAGGTCTATAAGGTTTTTCTTAGCTGTCTTACATTTGAATCTCCTTTCAAACTCGAGAATCTTGGTTCCCATGGATATATATGATAGCAGAGTCAGGATATCACATAATTATTCATTTGCTTTATCCTTCATAACATACACAACTGTCTCAGAATAAAGAATACCAATAAAAAAAATACCAATACTACCACCATTACAGGGCTGGCCCTGTAGCACAGTGGTTAAGTGCTGTGGATAGAAAACTAGATCCTATGACTGACTGTGGTTCAAATCCCAGCCCTAGTGGCTTAAAAAACATGCCATGCACATGTGTGTGTGCATGTACATGTCCCCAAAATCCTGACAAGATCAAGAAAAGGAGGAAAAAGGATTACAGCCTAATCACACCCTATTAGGGGGTTCTCTATCTCTCTCTCTGGTGAATGCCCTCTGGCAATTAAAGAGAAAAACTTTTAGGGGCCAGCAGATGGCATGGTGGTTGAGGTGCTGGACTCCCACATGGTCAGTCATGGTTCGAGTCCTGGACCCAGCGGCTTGCTTTCTCATTTTCCCTTTCTCTCTCTCTCTCTCCCTCTCGCTCTGTCTGGTCAAATCAAAAAATGATAATAGGGACCAGTGGATAGTGTAATACATTGCTGGTCTTCCATGTAGCTGTAGCTGACTGCAGTTTGACTCCAGACCCAGTGCCTTAAAACTCACGGCGGGTGTGTTTGCATGTTTACCCAGATTGAGGTCTGGCCATCCCCCCAAGGGGGTGATTTCTCACTTTCTGTCTCTCTGGCAAGTGCATGCGTCCTATAGCAAAAATATCTCTTAAAAAATCATAATAATTGGGACCAGAAGATGGCAAAATGGTTATGTCACTGGACTCCCATGTAGTCGACTGCAGTTCAAGTCCTAGACCCAGTGGCTTAGACTCATGCCTGGCGCATGTGCTTGCATGACCAAAATTCCTGAGAGGAGAGTGGAGGAGAAGGGATTGGGTGTGGCTATCTCCCCAGGAAGATGCTTTTTGTCTGTCTCTCCAGTGAGTGCATGTGCCCTAAAGCAAAAATTTCTCTCTAAAAAAAAAAAAATAATAAATAAAAATAATTCTTAAAAATTTTCTGGAAAACTAAAACTAAAGTACAAGTTTCTTTAAAAAGAGAAAGAGAAAGAGAGGAACATTTTAAAAGATACTATTGGGTTGTCAGGAAAGTCATACATTTTTGCACTGAAAACCAGAAAAAATGTCATGACTTTCCTGACAACCTAGTACAACCAGTAATAAAATGACAAAAACAAAATGTTACTACATATCTTTTCTCCACTCTTCCCTCATTTTTAGCAGTTATATACTATAGTCTGATTTAGAACCTTCACTGAATCTTAGTTCTATAAGTAACTATGTACCTATGTGTGTTTGTTCATTTATTTAATCCTCTGCAACATATCATTTTTGGCCCATAACAGATATAAAAATCTTTGGCTCACATTTTTTTCCTGCGTATTTTCAATATGTTACTTTATTTTCTTCTGCCACTGCTGTCAATATATATGATGACTGACTGATATTCTTTCTTTCCCTTGTTCTCTTTGCCTGGATGCATAAGATTATTTTTCTTCAAAATCCAGTAATTTGAGGCCAGCAAATGGTGTGGTGTTTAAAGTGTTGAACTCTCACGTGGCTGACAGCAGTCCAAGTACCAGAGCTGATGGTTTGCTTTCTCTCTCACACACACACATGTGTCCTATAGCAAATTAAAATAATAATAAATTAAATTAAATTAAAAATTATTTTTTAAAATCCAATAATTTTATTAGAATAGTCTCAGTGTTGATCATTTTGGGATACTGACTGAGGTCCAATTGTCTTTTTTTAAATTTTTTAAAGAATTATTTTATTTAACTTTATTTTATTTTGTTTTGTTTTATTTTTTGGGAGAGGTTTTTACTATAGGGTGCATGCACTCGTCAGAAAGACAGAGAGAGACAGAGAGACAGAAAGCGAGAAATCACCCTGTGGTGGGGGATGACCACACCGCAGTCCCTTCTCCATTCTCCTTTCGGTATCTTGGGCATGCAGCACAAGCGCCTGGAGTGAATTTAAGCCACCGGGTCCAGGACTCGAACTGCAGCCGACTACATGGAAGTACAGCGACAGCCATTACGCCACCTACTGGTTCCTTTATTTATTATAATTTGACCAAAGAGGGACAGAGTGAGTAAGAGAGAGAGAGGGAAAGTGAGAAAGCAAGCTGCCAGTTCCTGGACTTGAACTATGGTTGGCCATGTCCAGCACTCTTAACCACCACGCCACCTGCTGGCTCCTCAACTTGTCTTTTTAGCATGTTGTTTCAAGTCTTTGTTAAAAACAGTTTCACAGGACAGCTAGTAGTATGTGGTTAAGATGGCTGGATCCCACATGGCTAACTGCATGGTTTGAGTCCTGGACCTGGTGGCTTATAAAACATGCCAGACACATGCGTATGCATGCCCAAACTCCTGAGAGGAGAATGGAGAAGGGATTGTAGAGTGGCTATTCCCCCTGGGGGGAATATTTCACTTTCCATCTATCTCTGTCTCACTAACACTCTCTCTCTCTAGCGAGTGCATGTACCCTATAAAAATTTTTTTAAAAAAAGTTATTTCAGGGAAAACTTTTTCATGGTTTTTATTATTGTTCTGTTCCTTTGCTTTGTTTTTATTTTCTATGTATATTACATTTTCTTTTTTTGGAGAGAGGTGTTTGCTTTTTTTGTTTTCATTTCTTTTTTTTTTTTATATATATAGGTTTTTGCTATAGGGCATGTGCGCTCGCCAGACAGACAGAGAGACAGAGAAACAAAAAGCAAGAAATCACCCCCAGGGGGGATGGCCACGCCACAATCCCTTCTCCTCCATTCTCCTCTCAGGATCTTGGGCACGCACGCACACGCGCCTGGCATGAGCTTAAACCACCAGGTCCAGGATTTGAACCACAGTCAACTACATGGGAGTCCAGCGACATAGCCATTACGCCATCTGCTGGTCCTGTATATTCCATTTTCTTTAATTATCTTCTAAATTTATCACTTTCTCTCAAATATTTTTTATATCTTTCTTCTTTTTGGTTAAAAAAAAATCCTCCTTTTCATCTTCTGTTTCTCTTTTCTTCTCTTTTCTTTTCTAATTTAATCACCCCCAGGGAGGATGGCCATACCACAGTACCACAGTCTCCTCTCCTCCATTCTCCTCTTGGGATTTTGGGCACACACGAATATGTGCCTACTGTGAGTTTTAAGCTGCCAGGTCCAGGACTTGAACCAAGTTTGACTATGTGGGAGTCCAACAATGTAACCATTCTGCCATCTGCTGGTCCCAGTCTTCTGTTTATCTTAAGTCATAGTGTGTTGTTTATTTGTTCTTGTCTTTCTTTCTCTTTCTTTCTTTTTTTTTTTTTTTCCAGAGAAAGATTTTTGTCATAAGGCACGTAAGGCTTGTGCACTTGCCGGACAGACAAATAGAGAGACAGAAAGTGATAAATCCTCCCCCCCCCCCCGCCCCCAGGGATGTGGCCACACCAAAATACCTTCTCCTCCATTCTCCTCTCAGGATTTTGGGCACACATGCACATGCACCCGATGTGAGTTTGAAACCACCAGGTCCAGGACTTGAACCACAGTCGACTATTTGAGAGTCCAGTGACGTAACCATTACGCCATCCACTGGTCCTCATTCTTGTGTTTCTTCTATTTTATAATTAATTTCCGATTTTTCTTTTCTTTTTATTTCCTAGTTCTATTACCTAGTTTTGGAGTTTTTGTGATTCCTTTTTTGAGAGATTTTTGCTATAGGATGCATGTGCTCACCAGAGAGGCAAAAGCAAGAAATCACAGCCCCCTCCTTTGAGGATGACCACATAGCAATAGCTTCTCCTCCATTCCCCTCTTAGGATTTTGGGCATATATGCACACATACTCAGCATGAGTTTCAAGCTGCTGGGTATGGGACTCAAATAGCAATTGACCACATGGGAGTCCAGCACCTTGACCACTATGCAATGTACTGGCCCCAAGTTTTTATAATTCTGATTTATGCTGTTCTCTCATACCTTATATCATTTTCTTTGTTTCTTTTTTTTTTTAGAGGTTTTTGCTATAGGGCGCGTGTGCTCGCCAGACAGACAGAGAGAGACAGAGAGACAGAGAGACAGAAAGCGAGAAATCACCCCCCAGGGGGAATGGCCACGCCACAATCCCTTCTCCTCCTTTCTCCTCTCGGGATCTTGGGCATGCACGCACACACGCCCAGCGTGCGTTTAAGCCACCGGGTCCGGGACGCGAACCGCGGTCAACCACGTGGGAGTCCAGCGACATAGCCATTACGCTAACCGCTGGTCCCCTTTGTTTCTTTTTTTAGAGAGGTTTTTGCTATAAGTTATGTGGGCTCGTCAGAAAGACAGAGAGAGACAGAGAGACAGAAAGCAAGAAATCATCCCCCAGGGTGGATAGCCACAATGCAATCCCTTCTCAATTCTCCTCTCAGGATCTTGGGCACACACGCACACGTGCCCGGCATGAGTTTAAACCACCGGGTCCGGGACTCGAACCGTGGTCAACTACATGGGAGTCCATAAACATAACCATTATGCCAACTGCTGGTCCTGTATCTTTTCTTAATATCTTTTTTTTTCAATTTGCCAGAAGATGCATGTGCTCACTGGAGAGAGAGAGAGAGAGAGAGAGAGAGAGAGAGAAAGCACCCTGTATGGAGAATGTTCACACTGCAATCTCTTTTCTTCCTTTTCCTCCATTTCTCCTTCCTTTCAGAATTTTTGGCACGCACGCTCATGTGTTCTGCGTGTTTTTGAAGCTGTCAGGTCCAGGACTCAAACCACACAGTCAGCTGTGTGGGATCCAGCCACTTTAACCACCATGCCACTGGCCGGTCCTCTTTTTTTTTTTTTTTTAACATATTTTTGTCATAGGGCATGTGCACTCGCCAGAAAGAAGGAAAGCAAGAAATCACCTCCCAGAGAGGATGGCCATGTTGGTCCCACCAGCCGCCCTTTTAATGTCTTTCTACTTGTTTTGAAGGAGTGAGTTCTGGGGACCAGCAGATGGCATAATGGTTATGTCGCTGGACTCCCACACAGTCAACCGCAGTTCAAATTCCAGGCCCAGTGGCTTGAAAATCACACCGGGCTTGTGCACATCCATGCCCAAGGTCCTGGGAGGAGAAAGGAGAAGGGATTGCAGCATGACTGTCCCCCCTGGGGGGGGGTGATTTCTCACTTTCCCTCTCACTGTCTCTTTCTACCCGCCCCCAACCGTGAGAATGCATGCACTCTAAGGCAAAAACCTATAAAAAAAGAAGTAGGTTATAGTTTTCATTCTTTGTAGTCATATATTTCTGCCATGTTTTCATCGCTTATTTTTCACTTACATAAATGTTTCATTGCGTCTAGTCAACTAATCAAACAAAATATGGTTACATAAATGATTATACAAATATTTTTATGAAAAGGAAAATAAAGGCCAAGGGGATGATTCCCCAAAGTACCTTGGCACAATGGAAAAAAAAATCATTCAAACCAGAACTAACACAGTTCGATTTATGCAATCAATGGTTATGTGATCTTTAGAAAATAATTTATCTTCTTTGCACCATAACATAAGAAATTATTTTCTTGTTGTCCAGGCCCCTAGATGTCCCTTAAAGTCCTAATATTCTGAGCTTCTAGGTCACACTCTTATCTGCTTGCTAGGCAGGTGTTACCTCTGAAGTCTTGCTATTTTCCTTGAGGGCCTGTCAGAGTTGGATGAACCATGGCCGTCTTTTTTCTCCATGTGCTGGAATCTCCCAATCTTTTTTTCTGCTTGGGGTTGATTTTTTTAAAAACTTAATTCTTTTCTTTTTAATTTTAAATTAATTTTTTAAATTATTATTCATACATGAAATCACTATACATCATTTAAGTTGTGAAGAGACTTTACCCAGCATGATATACACCTCAGTCTAGCCCAGTTGAGACTGTTATACACATCTTCGTCAACAGATGTTTATTCCTCCAGATTTACCTTCCACCCCTGTTTTCCTGTTTCTGTGTTTCCAAAATCTGATGTGTATGGGCCCCTAACAAAGAACTTTTTGCTTTCTTGCCATTGATTTCAGATGGCCTCTTCTTTTTTATTATTATTGTTATTATTAGCAGTAGTTTTAGTTTTGCTATAGAGGACATGTGTTTATCAGAGAGAGAGCGCGTGAGAAATCACCCCAGAAGGGGTGACGGATGGCCACACCCACAATCTCTTCTCCTCCATTCTCCTCTTGGGATCTTTAGGCACACATGCTCATGGAGTGATTTCAAGCTTCGGGGTCCGGAACTCAAATTGCAAAGTTGGCCATGTGAGATCCAGCATCTGAACCTCTATACTACCTGCTGGCCCACAGATGCTTCTTCTTTACCCTTATCAGCATCCTGGAGATGAAAAAGGCCTGGCTAACTTAACTCTTTTTCTTTAAAATTTCCATTCAGTTCTTGCAAATCAGAAGTAGTCTTTGTAATCTCTTCCTAGAGCATGTGATCTTTCCCTTTTCAATTTCACTTTTTCTTCTTCCACGTCCCCTGGTGATTTCACCTAGGTTGAGAGGTCCACTCTGCTTTTCTATGCTTTCATTGTTAAGGGATATTATTTTCCTTATTCTCTTTTTTCTTATAATAAATGCAACCTTGTTTTTTTTCTATTATTCATTTTTATAAATTTTTTTTTAGAAGGATGTTGGCTTCTAGACAGATTTCTAATTTTGCGGTTTTTAGCTCCCTCTTCTGTTGCTTTTGTGTAGTTTTTAAAAAATGTGACAATTTCCTTTCTCAGATACCCTGGTGGTATTCTTCCTCACTTGACCCTACCCCCACCCCACCCTACCCCCTTTTCATCTGAACCTCCTCTTGCTGTCTTGCTTAGTTTGGATTCTGTTCCCAGTGGTTTCTTCTCCATGTGGGACTTTGTCCTGGGATGGAGTTTTTCCTGGTTAGTTTTAAGAGTTCATGGAGGGATAGGGACCAGCAGTTAGCGTAATGGCTATGTCGCTGGACTCCCACGTAGTCAACCGCAGTTCGTGTTCCGGACCCGGTGGCTTAAAACTCACGCCGGGCGCGTGTGCGTGCGTGCCCAAGATCCCAAGAGGAAAATGGAGGAGAAGGGATTGCAGCGTGGCCATCCCCTCTGGGGGGGTGATTTCTCGCTTTCTGTCTCTCTGTCTGTCTCTGTCTGTCTGGCGAGCGCACGCGCCCTATAGCAAAAACCTCTCCCAAAAAAAAAAAAAAAAAAAAAAAAAAAAAAGAGTTCATGGAGGGACCAGCAGTTAGCATAATGGCTATGTCGCTGGACTCCCACGTAGTCGACCGCGGTTCGTGTCCTGGACCCGGTGGCTTAAAACTCATGCCGGGCACGTGTGCGTGCGTGCCCAAGATCCTGAGAGGAGAATGGAGGAGAAGGAATTGCAGCATGGCCATCCCCCCTAGGGAGTGATTTCTCGCTTTCTGTCTCTCTCTGTCTTTCTGGTGAGTGCATGCACCCTATAGTGAAAACCTCTCTAAAAAAGAAAAAGAAAAGAAAAAAGGAGTTCATGGGACTCACACTGCTCCAGACCTAGATCGTTCCAACCTCTTTAGGTCTTTACCTACTATTGAAATACACACAAACCTTTCCCACTTTCAGTTGGTGTCATAGGCCCTCTAAGCTTTGCAGTGAGTAACTTTGGCTATTTGGAGATTCTCTGGTTTTTCAGATGCCCCAGTGTTTTCTTCTGCTTCCTTTTGTACAAATGCTAATACCATACATGTCTTCTGAGTTAAGTTTACTATTTCTTGTTTTCCATGTCTTAAGTCTTAGATTTACCCTGGGTTGTTAGAATATTTCTTTAAGTAATATAAGAAAGGGTATGCAAAACTATTCTTTTGAGTCTTTACTGGGTGCATTACAAGTACTAAATAACCTTTAGTACTTGTATTTGTTAGATGATTCAGCTGGTTAATTTTTTTTAAGAGAGAGATTTTTGTTATAGTGCTCTTGTACTTGCTGGAGAGACAGAGACAGAGAGAGAGAAAGTGAGAAATCACCCCCACCCCAGGAGGGACGGCTTCATTTCAATCCCTTCTCCTCTGTTCTCCTCTCGGGATCTTGAGACGAATGCACACATGCCCGGTGTGAGTTTTTTGGGGGATTTTTTGAGAGTTTTTTTTTTTTTTTCTATAGAGCATGTGCACTCACCAGAAAGACAGAGACAGAAAGCGAGAAATAACCCCCTGGGAGGATGGCCATGCCACAATCTCTTCTCCTCCATTCTCTTCTTGGGATCTTGGGCACCCACACATGCGCCCAGTGTGAATTTAAGACACCAGGTCCAGGACTCGAACCATGGTCAACTACATGGGAGTCCAGCGATATAGCCATTATGCCAACTGCTGGTCCCAAGCATGGTGTGAGTTTTAATCCACTGAGTCCAGGATTCGAGCCATAGTCGATTACATGGGAGTCCAGTGATGTAACCATTATGCCATCTGCTGGTCCCCCCAGCTGGGTTTTAAATTCTAAATTCAGAATAATTTTCTGTAAGGATTTTAAAGTGTCATTTTAGCATTCAGTGTCACTTATGAGAAATACAATTCTTGTTTTTTATGGGTAAACTTGTTTCTTTCTGGAAGCAGTTACAAATTTCTTTTTATTACTGATAGTGTGAAATGATATAGTGTCTAGATATGGGTCTTTTTTGTCCTTGTTGATCTTAGTAGGTCCTTATCTTTTCTGAAATATCTGTTCCTTCTAGGGTTAATTATGATTGCTTATCTTGACCTTTCTTTCCATAATGCAGTTTTTCTTCACATTTCTATGGTCTCTGGTTACTTCTTCATATTTAAAAGTGAAAGAATGAGTAGTTGATATAGTTTCTTCTACTTTATGCATGTAGATTCATTACTCACTAGGTCCCTCCTCTGACTAAGACATCTGCATAACTGGTCAAGTCTTGTGACTAGGAACCTACCCTTTAGACTGGATAAGGCAAGCTGACTTTAAGATGAAATTTCCCTAATGCCAGATTAAGAATTTTCATGGGGCCAGCAGGTGGCGTAGTGGTTTAGATGTTGGACTCCCATATGGTTGACTGCAGTTCAAGTTCCGGACCTGGTAGCTTGCTTTCTCACTTTCCATCTCTCTCTCTGGTCAAATTAAAGAATAATAATGATAATAAGAGAAATAAATAATAAATAAAATAATTCTTTAAAAAAAAGGATACTGGACTCCCACATGGTTGACCACAGTTTGGGTCCTGAACCAGGCAGCTTGAAAATCACACTGGGTGCATGTGTATGCATGGCCAAAGTCCCAGGAGGAGAATGGAGGAGAAGGGATTGTGGTGTGACCATCCTCCTCTCCGGGGTATGAATTCTTACTTTCTATCTCACTGTCTTCCTCAGGCAAGTGCACATGCCCTATGGCAAAAACTGTAAATAAATAAATAAATAAATAGATAAATAAAAAAGGGAGCCAGAAGTGGCATGGTGGTTAAGGTGCTAGACTCCCACATGGCCAACTGTAGTTTAAGTCCCAAGACCTGGCGGCTTGCTTTCTCACTCCCCCCACCCCATCTCTCTGTCTTTCTCTGGTGAGTGCATGTACCCTGTAGCAAATTTAAAAATAAATTAATTAAATTAATAATTCTTTTTATTTTTTAGAGGTTTTTGCTATAGGGAGCGTGTGCTCACCAGAAAGAGAGAGACAGAAAGCAAGAAATCACCCCCCAGGGGCCATGCCACAATCCCTTCTCCTCCAGATCTTGGGCACGCACGCACACGCACCCGATGTGAGTTTATGCTGCTGGGTCTGGGACTCAAACCACGTTCGACTACATGGGAGTCCAGCGACATAGCCATTATGCTAACTGCTGGTCCTTTAAATTAATAATTATTTTTTATATAATTATTTTATTTAACTTTATTTATTATTATAATTTTCCAGTTTGATCAGTCAGAGAGAATGAGAGTGAGAAAGAGTGAGAAAGCAAGCCACCAGGTCCGGGACTTGAACAGTGGTCAGCCATGTGGGAGTGTCCAGCGCCCTAACTACCACACACCTGCTGGTCCCAAATTAATAATTCTTTAGAAAAAAACATAAAAAAATTTTCATTTTGGGATGCTAGCACTTATATTGCCCTTTAGTTTTCTTCACAGTTTATTCTGTTTTTACTGAGTCCTCCAATTTTCTTTCCCTCTCTTCTTTCTTTTTTTTCTCTTCTTTCTTTCTTTTTCTTTTTCAGCTAGGAGGTAAGAATTGATTTAACTATGCTAAATATGGAGATGATGGGTGGGAGGATTGTGGGAACATGGGCAGCATTTGTTTCATAGATGGGTTTTCAATTGACCCCCTAGTTTTCAAACTTTATTCTTATTTTGATCTTGCCAGCTCTGAAACAGGAACCTCTCTGGGATTTTGCCAGGCACAGTGTTTTGTTCCATTCTGTTTCATCAGTTGACACACTTCCAATCTTCCAAAATTTTGTTAAACCCATTTCCTTCACTGTTAAGGGCTTATTTATTTATTACCATTTTAATGGGATATCAAAAAGGAAGGAAGATAAGCACATATCTTTAGTCAGACATCTTCAATTAAATCTCTCCTACCTCTATAACAGCTTCATGGTAGACCTTTGCGTGGATGTAATATAGTTTCTTAAATGCCCAATTGATGGACATTTTTTTTCAGGTTTTCATTATTCAGATAATGCTGCAGTGGACATAATTTATACATACATTTTTGGGCACCTGTGCAAGTATTTCTATAAGATAAATTCATAGAAGTAAAATTGGTAGATATTGCCAAATCATTCTCTTAAAACATTGATCCATGGGGCTGGCACGTGGCGTGATGGTTAAGGGCACTGGATTCCCACATGGCCCACTGTGGTTCCGGTCCTGGACCTCGAGGTTTGCTTTTTCACCTTTCCTTTCTCTCTCTCTCTGTCTCTGTCTGGTCAAATTAAAAAATAGTCATAATATCAAGTGGAACTAAATAAACAATTCTTTAAAAAATTATATTGATCCATTTCACACTCTAATCATACTCCAACCAGCAGTGAATGGAAGTATCTTCTCCACATCTTCACAGCAGGGTTTATCATTAATCTTTTTTCATCTTTGTCAATCAATTGGGCAAAAATCTATCTCTCATTGTTTTAATTTGTATTTCTTAATTATAAATGAGATTGAACATTTTTTTCAGATGTATTTGCCATTAACCAGTTTGTTCTATGATCTACCTATTGATGTACTTTGCCCATATTGTTTTTGTTTCTCCAATAGATTTGTAGGAGCTCTTTTGATATCATGTATCACAATTTAAATTTTAATTCCAAGTGTGGAATATGTAGGGTGAAACAAAATTAAACAAGCTTCTTTACCACAGGATTTTTATAAAGCCTTTAATGTGGTGATATATGTTGTGTGAAGCAAATTTAGTATATGACATGTTGAAACTAATCTGACCATAAAACTGTTTTTTACTTGGAGAATCTTAAGGAACTAATTCTGAGAGATCGATTTGCAAACTGCTGTCCCTAGCAATTATGCTCAGTGAGAACAAGGACTTTGTCAGTCTCATTCACCATTATACTTCAGATTCTAGTACCTGGCATGCTATAAAAGCTCAGTAAATATTTGGTGAATAAATGAGTGAATAAATATGTTAATGCCTAATAACTTAGCACTTTTCCATGTACTAGTATGGTAACGCTAGTAGATACTGCTCCAGGGGTAGAATTACTATTTTGGGCCAGCAGGTGGTGTGGTGGTTAAGGCACTGGATTCCCACATGGTTGACCATAATTCAAGTCCCAAACCTCCTGAGAAGAGAATGGAGGAGAAGGGATTGTAGTATGGGCATCCTCCTGGGGAGGGGGTGATTTTTCACTTTCCCTCTCTCTGTCTGTGGTGAGCACACGTGCCCTATGGGAAAAATTCTAAAAATAAAAAAGCATTGCTTTATTTTATCTAATCTGGAACATTGTTGATAAAATGCACTCTTATTTTATGCACACTAAGAAAGAATAAAATACTGCTAATTAAATTATCACACAACCCTGATTTAATCATCATACATTGTATTCATGTACTGAAAAATCATATTGTAACAATTGTTAAATTAATAAATATTAATTTAAAATAAATTATAACACAAAATAACTTTGACATTTACAATTTATAATCTGTGTTTTGTACTCCAGAAAGATGTACAACTATTATATGTAAATTAAAAGTTAAAATAAAGAAGGGCTGGCAGGTTGCATGGTGGTTAAGGGCACTAGACTCCCACATGGCCAACTGTGGTTCGAGTCCCAAACCTGGTGGTTTGCTTTGTCACTTTTCCTCTCTCTCTCACTCTGTCCCTCTCTGGTCAAAATTAAAATAAATAAATAAAGTTAAAATAATTATTTTTTAAAAACAAGTTTTGATAAAAATTATTATTAAAAAGAATTTGTATTTTATAATTATTGAGTGTTCTCTTTAAAACTTATTTAGAGGTACCAGCTGATGGTGTAATTGCTACATTGCTGGACTCCCACATGACCCACCATGGTTCGAGTCGCAGATCCAGCAACTTGAAACTCATGCCAGGTATGTGTGTGTGTGTGTGCCCAAAATCCTGAGAGGAGAGTGGAGGAGAAGGGATTGCAACATGGCCATTCCCCTGTAAAGTGATTTCTTGCTTTATGTCTCTCTGTCTCTCTGGTGAATGCACACACCCTATAGCAAAAATCTCTCTAAACAAACAATAAATGAAACTTATTTAGAAGTAGATTTTTTAAAAAAATAATTATTTATTTATGGAGCCACCTGGTGGTGTGGTGAAGGTGCTAGACTCCCACATGACTGACCATGGCTCGAGTCCCAGACATGGTGGCTTACTTTCTCACTTTCTCTCTCTCTACTTGGTGAGCAAATTCATAAAAATAATAATAATTAATAAAATAAATAAATAGTTCTTTAAATTTATTTATTTATTATTATTATTTTTAAAAAATTGCTCACCAGAGAGAGAGCATGGGGAGGGGGAGTGAGAAAGCAAGCAGATAAGTCTGGTATTCAGACCATGATCAGCTATGTGGGAATCCAGCACCTCAACCACCATGCCACCTGCTGGCCTCAGAAGTAGATTTTTTTTAAATCGTATATCATTGTTGTGCATACATTATAAAGAACATCAAAATGAAATGAATTGGTTAAGATATTTCTATGAGACTGGCAGATGGCATGGTGGTTAAGAGCACTGGACTCCCACAAGGCCAACCATGGTTCGAGTCCTGGACCTGGTGGCTTGGTTTCTCATTTTCCCTCTCTCTCTCTTTCTCACTCTGTCCCTCTCTAGTTAAATTAAAATACATAAATACAATAAATAAAGTTCAGGGAATAGCAGTTGTCGTAATGGCTATGTCATTGGGCTCCCATATAGTCAACCACAGTTCAAGTCCCAGACCCAGTGGCTTAAACTCACATCAGGCGCGTGTGCGTGTGTGCCCAAGATCCCAAGAGGAGAATGGAGGAAAAGGGATTGTGGTGTGGCCATACCCACTGGGGGATGATTTCTCACTGTCTGTCTCTCTCTCTGTCTTTCTGGTGAGCACATGTGCCCTATATCAAAAACCTCTCCAAAAATAAATAAATAAATAAATAAATAAATAAAGTTCAATAAAATAATCCTTTAAAAAAAGATATTTCTACAACATTTTTACATTTGGAATCTGACTCTTCTGAATTACTTTTTTTGATTTAGTGAACATGGTCTGGATTTCCCACAAAAATAATTCTCTTTGTTATTAAAAACATTGATGAGGACCAGCAGTTGGTGTAATGGTTACGTTACTGGACTCCCACTTAATCGACTGTGGTTCGAGTCCCAAACGTGGCGGCTTAAAACTCACAGTGGGTGTTCGTGTATGTGTGCCCAAAGTCCCGAGAGGAGAATGGAGGAAAAGGGATTGCAGTATGGCCACCTCCCCTGGGGGGTATGGTGGTTAAGGTGCTAGACTCCCACATGGCCAACTGCAGTTTGAGTCCTGGACCTGGCAGCTTGGTTTTTCACTTTCTCTTTCTCTCTCTCTGTCTCTTTCTGGTCAAATTAAAAAATAATAATAACGAGACCAGTAGATGGTATAATGGTTACCTTGCTGGACTTCCGTGTGGTCAACCACGATTTAAGTCCTGGACCCAGCTGCTTAAAACTCACACCGGGTACATGTGCGTGCATGCGTGCCCAAAATTCTGAGAAGAATAATGGAGGAGAAAGGATTGCTGTGTGACTGTCCTCTCTGGGGGGTGATTTCTCACTTCCTTTTTCTCTGTCTCTAGGCAAGCACACATACCCTATAGCAAAAATCTCTCTTTAAAAAAATAATAATGATAACAAGTAAAATAAATAAATAAATTTTTTAATTGATGATTTCTGGGCCATCAGATGGCCTGGAGGTTAAGATGGCTGGATCCCACATGACCAAGTTCACAGTCCTGGTACCAGACTCTGCAGCTTGAAAAAAAATACCAGGTGCACGCACACGTGTGTATACCCAAAATCCAAGAGGAAAATGGAGAGGGGATTGTGGTGTGGCTATCCCCTTTCGGGTGTGATTCTTCATTTTCTCTCTCTGTCTCTCTCTGCCTAATGCACATGCCCTATAGCAAAACAAAAACAAAAATTAAAAAAAAAAAGAAAACATTAATGATTTCTGAGGGAAAAAAGTGTTCTACTATCATTTTCTTTCAAATTGTTGACAGTCATTCTGCAAGATTTTATGCTGGTGCTTTCTTAATCTTACCAGAAGGTGTCAGGCAATGACAACTACATCGCAGTTACTGTATGACACACCCCAGTTTCAAAATTTTTTAAACATGAAAAAATGTGCATCTTTGTTTTTTTCTTATTCCTTTTTTGTTTCTTATTTAAAATATGCATCTTTAAGTCAATGAAATGAGCCATTAGATATTGTCATATGCTCTACCTGAATTCTGCATTTCTCTTTAGCTTAATTTTTTTGAAGTTTTTGGGCATAGGGCACATGCACTCACCAGAGAGACAGAGAAATCGAGAGAGAGAGGGAGAGAGAAAGTGAGACATCACCCTCCCAGGAGTGATGGCCATGCCACAATTCCTTCTCCATTCTCCTCCTGGGATTTTGGGCATGCGCACACAAGTACCTGGTGTGACTTTCTTTCTTTCCTTTTTTTTTTTTTTTTTTTTTTTTTTTTAGATTTTTGCTATAGGGCACATGTACTCACTGGAGTGACAGAGAGAAAGAAAGCAAAAAATCATCCCTCAACGGGGATGGCTATGCCACAATCCCTTCTCCTCCATTCTCCTCTTGGAATTTTGGGCACACATGCACACGTGCCTAGCATGAGTTTCAAGCTGCTAAGTCTGGGACTCAAATCGCAGTCAACTATGTGGGAGTCCAGCGATGTAACCATTATGCCATCTGCTGGTTCCCCCTTCCCCGAGGTGTGATTTTCAAGCCGCTATATCCAAGACTGGAACAGCAGTTGACCATATGGGAGTCCAGTGCTTTAACACCACACCAACTGCTGGCCCCTCTTTTCCCTCAAAATTTATTAAGAGTAACAATTTTGGGGCTGGCAGGTGGCGTGGTAGTTGAGGGCACTGGACTCCCACATGGCTGATGGTGGTTCATGTCCTGGACCTGGCAGCTTGCTTTCTCACTTTCCCTCTCTCTCTCTCTCTCTCTGGTCTAATTTAAATAAATAAATAAATAAATAAATAAATAAAGCTAAATAAAATAATTCTTAAAAAAAAAAGTCTAACAATCTTCAGATTAGAAAAGTTTCATGAATTCCAAAGAGGATAAACATAAAATTCTGGGGTCAGATGGTAGCACAGCTGTAAAATTCTTGAGGTAATCCCACATAGGACTCCCAGTTCAAGTCTAGAGACCTTCCTGACTATGCTGGGCACATGTGTGCCCATGATCTGCAGCTAACTGAAGCTGGGGGTACATCATGGCATTAATACCTTGTTGGATGTTTTCTCTTTTGTCTCATGGAAGAAATTAATTTGAAGAAAAAACAAAGTTTGGAGACTATATGTTCAAGAATAGATTCATATATAGTAAAAAATGAAGAATAACAAAGACAAGGATGACAAAAATTCAGGGCAGCATTCACCTCTGGACAGAAGAACAGGGAACTCAGAGGCTTCAAATATATTAATAAGTTCTTATTCTCAAGTGATCTAAAGGGTAAATAAACATTTATTTTTATTATTATCCTTTAACTGTATGTATGTATATGTGTATTATATATATTTATGTATATTATATATATATAATATATATATGATATATATATTATATATATATACATATAAAATCTACATAGCTAGGAACTACCAGAGATAGGATTAAAAATCAAGCAGTCTGGGGCCAGCAGGTGGCTTAATAGTTAAGGGTGCTGGACTCGCACATGGCCGATTGTGGGAGTCTCTCCCTCTCTGGTCGAATTTAAATAAATAAAATAAAGTTAGTAAAATAATTCTTTAAAAAAAATCTAGCAGTGTTACTTGAGAATCCACAACGCCTTATCCACTCACAACCTTATCCTGAGTAATACTGGAAAAAGCTTAGCCACCACCTAGCACAGGGTAATGTCTAGATAAAGGATAGGTAGATAGGTTTACTTCTGCAATCACCCCCTCACCATTTTTAAAAGTAATTATTTATTTAATTTAATTTATTGCTATTATTCATTTTTTAAAGATTTATCTATTTATTTATTTATTATTTTTTTAACATGAGTTTTGCCAGAGAAAGACAGAGCGAGCGAGAGAGAAAGCAAGCTGCCAAATCTGGTACTTGAACCGCAGTCAGCATGTGGGAATCCCTTAACCTTAACCATCACGCCACCTGCTTGCCCCACTATTATAATTTTTTAATTTGCTATAGAGCACATGCACTCACGAGAGAGAGAGAGAGAGAGAGAGAGAGAGAGAGAGAGAAAGTAAGAAAGCAAGCTGCCAGATCTGGGACTCAGACTGCAGTCAGCCATGTGGGAACTCAGTGCCCCAACTACCATGTAACCTGCTAGTCCCTTCCTCTCACCCCTTTTTATCTGCCTGACTCCTAATTATCTTTTTGTGTTTGTTTGTTTGCTATAGGGCACATGTGCTCCCTGGAGAGGAAGAGAGAGAGAGAAAGGTTGAAATCACCCCCGTGGGGGATGGCCACACTGCAATCCCTGCTCCTCTATTTCCCCCTTGGGATTTTTGGCACACATGCACACAAGCCACTGGGTCTGGGATTCAAACTGCACAGTCAGCCTTGTGGGATCAGGCCACCTTAACCACCATGCCACCTGCTGGCCCATTCCTAATTGTCTTTAAGCTCAAGCCGCACTTTCCAAGTGTCTTATTACAGCAAGTCCCTGATATTTGTCCTTACAACATTTAGTGCATTTCTAAAACATCCCTCCTCCACTAGATTGTGGTCTCCACAAGGGCAGGGGCCTATTTTGCCCACTCTGGTTCCTCCCCATGTCCATTCTTCAATGAAAATGATTAGTCACCAACCAAATCTCTCATCTTGTATCCCAACAACAAGCAATCTGGCCTGCTGACCCTATCTGCAGGGCTGTGTGTGAGCCAGGTACTATAGGGGATGGGACCAGTTCTGGCCTATAAAACCCAAGATAGCCTGCTCCATGGAATGGAACTGGTGCCCAACTGAGAATGAAAGAGACGTTGGATACTCAAGATCTCAATCCCTGGGGCCAGTGATTGGGTCACAAATGAGACACTCCATGCCTGTTTTTTTTTTATTTTTAATTTTTATTTATGTATTTACTTTTTATCATGTCCCCTCCCTCACTGTAATTTGGGTAGAGGACTCCTGGATACCCTCCCAAGGTATGATGGGGCCACTAGTTGTACAGTCCAAGGCTGTCATGCAGGGCAGAGTTGGGGTAGGGATGGGAGGACAAGGGCAAGCACAACCAAGAGTGTGGGGATTCCCTAGAGACCCAGAATAAGTTGGTGCCCTCAGAGGTCCAGCTCCTCTCTTTGGCAGTATTGAACACATTCACTTTTTTTTTTTTCCCAGAGAGAGGTTTTTACCTTAGGACATGTGCACTAGCCAGGGAGACAGACATAGTGAGAGGGAAAGTGAGAAATCAACCCCACCCCTACTCCAGGGAGGATGGCCACGCTGCAATCTCTTCTCCTCCATTCTCCTCTCGGCATTTTGGGCATGTGTGTACACGTGCCCGGCTTGAGGTTTAAGCCACTGGGTCCAGGACTTGAACCACAGTGGACTATGTGGGAGTCCAGTATTGTAACAATTATGCTATCCGCTGGTCCCATCCTGATATGATTTTTAAGCCACTGGGTCTAGAACTTGAACTGCAGTAGACCATGTGGGAGTCCAGAGATGTAACTGCTATGCCATCTGCTGGCCCCGACACATTTTTTTTTTTAAATTTGCTAAAGGGTACATGTACTCACTAGAGAAAGACAGGGTGGGAAATAGGAGTTAGAAAGCCCCCCCTCCCCGCCCATGCCACAATCCCTTCTTCATTTTTTTTTTGAGATTTTGAGTATGCATGCACATGCACCTTGCATGTTTTTCAAGCCACTGAGTCCAAGTCTCGAATTGGGTGATCGGCTACATGGGATCCAATCACGTTAACCACCGTGCCACCAGCTAGCCCCCCAATTTTTTCTTTATTCATGATAGAACATGTGAGCACACATGTGACAGATGGTGGGAGGGAGGAGGAGTGGAGGAGACAGAGAGAGCCCCTTCCTCCAGTCCTCCAGCTGAATAGGTCTTGTACGTTCGTATACATGCCCAGTGTGTTTCAGGCTGACTAGGCCAGGTATTCAAACTACAGTCACCATGTGAGATTCAGCTTGTCTCGAGGTGCTTATCACAGCTGCACCATGGAGCCAGCCCCACATTTAGGATTTTTTGTCCTTGATCTCCACAATGGAGGCAGGGTGACTTCATTCAACTCTGAATCCTTAGTGTTCAGCACAGGACATGACCAAGGATACATACCCAGAAAATAGGAGGTATAGCTGACCTCCATGAGTTCTTTGGGTATGACCCAGGTACCTTCTTAAGAACGGCTTTCTTCCCTGACACATTCTTTAGTTGTCACTGTGCTCCTCATGGTGGGTTCTCCCCAGCCTTGCTGCTCTCTGAATCGTATACTCAAAAAAATCTTTTGTTGGGAACCAGCAGTTAGCGTAATGGCTATGTCGCTGGACTCCCATGTAGTCGACCGCAGTTTGTGTCCCGGACCCGGTGGCTTAAAACTCACGCCGGGCGCGTGTGCGTGTGTGCCCAAGATCCCGAGAGGAGAATGGAGGAGAAGGGATTGTGGCGTCGCTATCCCCCCTGGGGGGTGATTTCTCGCTTTCTGTCTCTATGTCTCTCTCTGTCTGTCTGGCGAGCGCATGCGCCCTATAGCGAAAAACCTCTCCCCCCCCCCCCCCAAAAAAGAAAATCTTTTGTTGATAAGCCAGCAGATGGCATAGTGGTTAAGGCACTGGACTCCTATGTTGCTAAATATGGTTTGAGTCCTGGACCTAGCAGATTGAACATCATGCCAGGCGCATGTGCGTGCATACCCAAAATCCCAAAAAGAGAATGGAGGAGAAGGAACTGGGGCATGGGTGTGCCCCCTGGGAAGTGCTTTAACATGTTCCCTCTCTGTCTCTCTCCGGTGAGTGCACGTGCCCTATGGTTAAAATCAAAACCAAAACCAAAAAAAACTTTTGTGAATGAATAGAAGCTTCTAGGCTATCACTCCTCTGAACAATTGCCAGGTCCAGCATTCTCTCAGCCTGGAAACTTTTCCCTCTTAATTCACTTGATCAGTCTACTTTCAACATCTGAGGGATTACTAGACATTTTACTCTTTCATCCTCAAAAAAGTCTTCCTGACCTTCTCCTTTAGGGGCTCCTCTCCCCCATGGTCACTGCCCCTTCCCCTAGATGGATCTCTCAGCTCCTAAACCAAGATGGTCCCTTAAGCACAGAAACCAGACCTGACTTGTCTCTCCATGGCCATCACCTAGCAGTACTTGACACCTTGACACCAGTAGGACTGGGCTCAGGACACTATAGAAGGTTTTTTGCTTGTTTGTTTGTTTACCATAGGGCAGGTGCTGCTCACCAGAGAGAGACAGTAAGGGAAAGAGAGAAATCATCTTCCAGGGGGGGATTGGCCGTTCTATTTAGGAAAGAGATTCACATCTGGAGAAAATACATCCTGATTGGGATCCCAGCTTTGCTGATAGCTTGGCCAAGTTCCTTTCTCATCATTAGCTTGCTTGTCAATAAAATGACATGCTGAGTCCTGTAATGAGTTTCTGAGACTGGAGTTAGACCCTGTTTGTAGGTAGATAGGGCAGGGACCCTGAAATGAGAGTTACTGTGTTTTCCTTTCATGAAGTTACTATGTTCCTTTGTTCTAAAGATAATTAGTTAATGTACAATATACACCTCTTTTCTGTCCTTAAAAATTTATGATTCCTTGTGTGGGGTTAAATTGGACAGAAACCAGTTGTTACAGTCCAGAGCACACAGATAATGAAGATGTTTTGTTACAAAGACCAGAATGGGGCAAGACTCCACGGTTTCATGGAGTAAATTCCAAGACTTGGGTTAATTAACAGTTCCTCAGTTAACTGAGATAATGCCTTTTCATAAATTAAAGTCCTCTAGATAAAATTACAAAATCAGTCACCATTATGTAGGGTCTCATAACCTATGAACTTACTCAAAAAATAAAGCATGATTTATTGGACATGTGACCCCCTACCATGAGGAAGACGAATGCACAGGTTCCTCCCATCTGGGATATAAACCTGAGACTCAAACCACCTGGCAGCAACCCATCCTCAGGACCCCTTCCTGCTTGGGAGCTCTTTCCTTCCTTTCCTCTCTTAATAAAAGCTGCTTTGTTATGCCCTCTTGGTGTCCACATCTCTAATTCTTTTTTTAAATTATTTTATTTCACTTTATTTTATTTTTAAATTTGACCAGAGAGGGAAAGAGTGAGTGAGAGAGAGAGAAAGTGAGAAAGCAAGCCACCAGGTCCCGGGCTTGAACCACAGTTGGCCATGTGGGAGTCCAGTGCTCTTAACCACCACAGCAGCTGCTGGCCCCCCACATCTCTAATTCTTTGTGACCATGAGACAAGAACCTGGTCAGCTCACAACTCCAGATTCAGTACTGGTATTGAGCCCACACGACTTAACTTCCTGCTTCAATTCTAAACCACCTAGTTGGGTCACCGTGATAGTAATGACCCCAGGGGAGAGCAGAGTAGGATAGGTCTCTTAATATCTGGTACTTTGCAGTCCAGGTCCCTGGGCTAGGGGAGGTAAGGAGGAGAAATTATAGTGGGGTTCGTCCTTCTCTGCCCCAGTCTAAGGTCCTCTCCTTTCACTCTCAAGTCATCTAGAAAACAGGCACTAGACAAGAACTAAATACTGATGTTTTATTTAAGAACTGCAAACGCGGGACATTGTGAGTGAGAAAAATGGGAATGAAACAGAGAAGATGGGGACCAGCAGTTAGCGTAATGGCTATGTCGCTGGACTCCCATGTAGTCAACCATGGTTCGAATCCTGGACCCAGTGGCTTAAACTCATGCCGGGCGCGTGTGTGTGGGTGCCCAAGATCCCGAGAGGAGAATGGAGGAGAAGGGATTGCCGCGTGGCCATCCCCACGGGGGGTGATTTCTCCCTTTCTGTCTCTCTGTCTCTGTCTTTCTGGTGAGCATATGCTCCCTATAGCAAAAACCTCTCTAAAAAAGAAAAAAGAAAAAAAAAAACAGAGAAGAAGGAGGAAAAATCCTACCAGGCTAGGTACTGTTTCACAAGACAAGCTAAAAGGCAGAGCAGGTGTAGCTACCAGCTACTTGGGAGGTCTCCCTCAGGCTGTATTGTCTTGGAGAAATAGTGCCTTGCAGCAATTGGTGGCTGGGAGGGGGAAGGGACACTCATCTGGCTGGCTCTCTGTGGAGCTGCTGTGGGCTACTCAGGTAGGAAGGGATCTTCCTCAGAGTCTGGCTAACTCACAAGAGAATCCTGGGATTCAAAATCCAGCAATGACTGGGTCCCAGCTGGGGGTATCCCAAGGTAGTGGGGATCTCTTGGGGGAAATCTCTGAGCCAGAAAGGTGAGCACAGCTGGGCCACCAGTGGAAGGCATGGTTGGGTCAATGACATTTTAGACGTTGCAGAGGCTCTGTCACATGCATGGTACTGTTGGGGAGTCAGAATAGGGCATTGTTGGGATATTTTTTGGTTCTCCACTGGAAGCCGAGAATGGCAATCCAATGAGGGGTCATCCTTAGATTCCTACTGAAGATCATGGCCACCCTGGGAATACTGGACTCTCCTAAGGGCATCATCTGGGACCCCTTTTAAAATAATTATCCTTGTCTAGAACAGGGACATCTCTGACAGTAAATCATCTGGGAAGGAACCAGTGTTGCTTGGAGGCAGCACAGTGACATACTGAACTGTGACCCCACTTCACCTGCACTCTGCTTAGGAACCTCAGCAGACATCAAGGGGATTCTCACCATCTCTGTGCCCCAAGGAAAATACTAAATGTCTGGTATGCCATGGTTCCAAGAGGTGTACACTCTGCTGTTCTGGAAGATGGAGAGATGTCCAAGATAGACATTGACTTATTATCCTCACACAAAATAGATTTTAAATCATTTTTAAATATTTTATTTCACTTTTGATTTATTTATTTTAATCTGACCAGAAAGGGACAGAGCACATGAGAGAGCATGACAGAGGGAGGGAAAACAAGAACGCAAGCCACCAGGTCCAGGACTCAAACCATGGTCAGCCATGTGGGAGCCCAGTGCCCTTAACCACCATGTCACCTGTTGGCCCCTTAAATAATTTTTTTAAAAATAAGATTACAAGAAGGCTGGCTAGGTAGTACAGCCATAATGTACTCCTCAAATGATACTGGACCCATATGGAAGATGGTGAGTTAAATTCCCCAGTAGACCTGTGTACTCTAAGTGGATGTGCCCATGGTCCTGATGTGTTAGGAAGGCAGAGTGAGCTGGCACACCACCTACCTCTGGCTCAGTTCTTCAGCCTCCTGCTACATTCTTAGCCTGGGATTGGCACACATTGGGACAGTGTGGGAGTCCATACTCACTTCAGACCAGAGAGGAGGCCAGTTGTCCTGGAGTGGCAGGCAGATGTTCAAGTACCACCATGCCACAATCATTGCCATCATGCTTTTGACTATTATCTGTGGTCTTTTTCTTATATTCCTCTTTTTAGATTAATTTTATGCAAGTTCAGTAGTTCTAGCCTCTTCAAATAGTCCTCATGTAACAAGGTTTTCAGAAAACTTCCCATTTTAGTAGACTTAATCTAAACTTGCTGTGTAGTTCTCAGTGGTGCTTCCCAGATGCAGAGCCCCAAGTGAAATGCATGATGCTCCCACAATGTTCTTTTTTTTTGGAGAGGATTTTGCTATAGGGCACGTGTGCTCTCCAGAAAGACAGAGACAGAGAGATAGAAAGTGAGAAATCACCCCCAGGGGGCATGGCCACGCCACAATCCCTTCTCCTCCATTCTCCTCTTGGGATTTTGGGCACGCACGCGCATGCACCCAGCGGGAGTTTTAAGCCACCCGGTCCCGGACGCAAACCGCAGTCGGTGACATGGGAATTCAGCAACATAGCCATTACACTAACTGCTGGTCCCCCCACAATGTCCTTGTACTATTACGAGGCTGCTTTTGCTCCCAGTCCTTATAAGTGCTCTTTAATACTTTTCATTTCCTCTCTTGTCGGGTTGCCTGTTCCATCACTCCATCACTGTTCTTTCCCATTCTGAAGATGTCCTTGCTCCTACCCCCAAGGAAATTGAAGCCAAATACCAGCTCTCCTACTTCACATTGTTCTCAGTCTTTCTTATTTCCCTCCCTCTGTGAAAGGGTAATCCTTTTACTTGTGCTCAGAGTCCTATATCTTCCTATCTCTACAGGGACCTGGCTAGATCAATTTTATTCCTCTCTCTCTTTTTTTTTTTTAATTTTTGCCAAAGGGCACATACACACAACCAGAGACAGAGAGGAAAAGTGAGAAATAACCCCCTGTGGAGCATGGCCACACATGCATATGTGCCCGGTGTGATTTTTCAAACTGTTGGATCTGGGACTAAAACTGAGAAATCGGCCATATGGGATCTAGCACCTCTACCACTATTACGCATTTGCTGGCCTGGTTTTTTAAGTTTTAAAAGTTTACATTTCAGGCCAGCAGGTGGCGTAGTGGTTAAGGAACTGGACTTTCACATGGCCAACAATGGTTTCAGTCCTGGACCCAGTGGCTTGAAACTCATGCCAGGTGCATGTGCGTGCATGCCCAAAATCCCAAGAGAAGAGAGAAGATATTGCAGCGTGCCCATCCCCCCGTAGGGTGATGTCTTGCTTTCTGTGTCTCAGTCGAGCACAAGCACCCTATAGCAAAAATCTCTCTCTCTCTCTCTCTCTTTCAGTACCATCAGGTGGTGTAATGGTTACATTGCTGGACTCCCATGTAGTTGACTGCAGTTTGAGTCCTGGATCAAGTATCTTAAAACTCACGCCAGACATGTGTGCATGCATACCCAAAATCCTGAGAAGAGAATGCAGGAGAACAGATTGTGGTGTGTCACGTGCCCTATAGTAAAAATTTCTCAAAAAAAAAAAAAAAAAAAGCACAACTCTTTTGAGACCAGCAGTTGGTGTAATGGCTATGTCACTGGACTCCCATGTAGTCGACTGTGGTTCAAATCCTGGACCCGGTGACTTGAACTCACGCCGGGCAGGTGTGTGTGTGTGCCCAAGATTCCAAGAGGAGAATGGAGGAGAGGGGATTGCGGCTTGGCCATTCCCCCCGGGGGGCTGATTTCTCGCTTTCTATCTCTTTGTCTCTCTCTGTCTTTCTGGTGAGCGCACACACCCTATAGAAAAAACCTCTAAAAAAAACTCTCTCAAAAATAAATAAATTAATTAAATGTACATTTAATCATTGTACATCTTTATAGCTTGCAACATGGTTTTTTTCAGCATGCATACAGTGCATGTCAATCAAATCAAAGATACTACCATACAGATCATCATTAACAGATAACTTTCCATTCTTGTATCTGTTAAGTTTTTTTTTGGTTGTTTGTTTTTCCCTTTTTTTCTTATCTCTTTGACCTTTCCATCTTCATCACAAAACCTTGCCCTCAGTCAGTAAACATGTTTTAGTATTTACTGTCTATTGAGAAAAAATATATACTTTGCTAATTTTATATCCACCTTTTTTTATAAATTAACTTTTGCTACAGGAAATTTCCCGAGAGAGTTAGAGCGAGCAAGCGAGCAAGAGAGAGACAGAGAGAGAGAGAAGGCATGCCCTAGGGAGGTGAACATGCTGCAATCCCTTCTTCTTTCTCCTCTCAGAATTTTGGGCACACATGCACATGTTGTACTGTGTTTTTCAAGCCACTGGGTCTGGGACTTAGATTACACAATTGACAATGTGGGATCCACCCACCTTAACCATCAAACCATTGGCTGGCCCAACATCCACATTCAAACTTATTTTTTTTCTTTTTTCACACAAGAACTTTATTTTTTTTTAATGTATTAATATTTCCTTTTAGGTTGAAAATTGGAAAGATACAGAATAGCATCCTAGGAAAAATTTCCCTCCCATTCCTATTCCAGTAGCAAACAAGGTTTTCAGTTTCTAGTGTATCCTTTTGCAACCCAGCCCTGATATCCTCAGGCAGCCATTATGCATAACAAATAACTTATCTCTCATGCATCTAGAGTGGCATTCGTTTATGTGCAGTTCTTGGAAGAATTGAAAAAATAGTTACACACACACACAAAATTTTTTTGGAGAGGTTTTTGCTATAGGGCGCGTGCACTCACCAGAAAGAAAGGAGAGACAGAGAGACAGAAAGTGAGAAATCACCCCCCCAGGGAGGATGGCCACGCCACAATCCCTTCTCCTCCGTTCTTCTCTCTGGATCTTGGGCACGCACGCACATGCACCCGGTGTGAGTTTAAGCCACCAGGTCCAAGACTTGAACCATGGTCAACTACATGGGAGTCCAGTGACATAGCAATTACTCCAACTGCTGTTCCCACACAAAAACATTTTTGAGAGAGACTTTTGCTATAGAGCATGTGCGCTTGCTGGAGACAGAGACAGAGACAGAGACAGAGAGAAAGATAGTGAGAAACTAGCCCCCAGGAAGGATGGGCACGCAGTGATCCCTTTTCCTTCGTTCTCTTCTCTGGATTTGGGACATGCATGCACAGGTGCCCAGCGCGAGTTTCAGGCTGCCGGGTCCGAGACTTGAATCACAGTTGGCCAGTGCCTTAACCACCATGCCACCTGCTGGCCCCACACACAAAAATTTCCTATAGGGAAATTTTTCCTTTATTTTCTGAAGCCAGATTGAGAAAAGCTGTGGAGATGAACTATGCATGTACAGTTTATATGTATCTTGCATGCTGTCTTACATGCATCTTTTTCACTTAATATGTATAATTTCTACATGCCTATACTTACATTTTCCTATACATTATCCAAATATCTCCAAACCTAAAGGGCCTCTCACTAAAAACAACAACAAAACAATTTCTGGGCTGGCAGGTGGAGTGGTGGTTAAGTCACTGGATCCAACATGGCCAGCTCCAAGGTTTGAGTCCTGAACCCAGTGGCTTGAAAATTATACTGAGTGCATGTGTGTGCATGCCCAAAATTCCAAGAGTGGACCAGAAGGGAAGGGATTACAGCATGGCCATTCTCTCTAGGGAGGTAAGGAATGTGATTGTTCACTTTCCCTCTTACTCTCTCTGGCAAGTGCACATGCCCTATGACAAAAAATCTAAAAAAAAAATAAAGCACTTGTATCATTTTTTTTTTCTCTGAGAGAGAGATGTTTGCTATAGGGTGCATGCACTTGCCAGAGAGAGAGACAAAAAGCAAGAAATCACCTCCCAAGGGAGATGACCATGCCACAATCCATTCTCCTCCAGTTTCCTCTTGGGATTTTGGGCATGCAGGGACACATGTACAGCATGAGTTTTAAGCTGCTGGGTCTGGGACTCGAACCACGGTCAACTGCATGGGAGTATAACAACATAACCCTTATGTCACCTGCTGGTCACAAGAGAGATTTTTGCTATGGGTTGTAGGTGTTTGCCAGAGAGACAGAAAGCAAGAAATCACTCCCCAGGGAGGAAGGCCACTCTGCAATTCTTTCTCTCTTTTTTTTGGGATTTTGGGTATGAACGCACATGCACACAAAGTGAGTTTCGAGCTGCTGGGTGCAGGACTTGAACCATGGTTGGACATGTGGGAGTCCTGCGACATAATCATTATGTGATCTGCTGGTTCCAACACCTACATCTTTTTTTTTTTTTTTTGAGAAGTGGTTTTTTTTTTTTTTTTTTTTTTTTTTTTTTTGCTATAGGGGGTGTGTGCTCTCCAGACAGACAGAGACAGACAGAGAAACAGAAAGCGAGAAATCACCCCCCAGGGGGGATGGCCACGCCGCAATCCCTTCTCCTCCATTCTCCTCTTGGGATCTTGGGCACGCACGCACACACGCCCGGCGTGAGTTTAAGCCACTGGGTCCAAGGTTTTTTTTTTTAAAGTATTATTTTATTTAACTTTATTTATTTATTTATTTATTTTGACTTCACCAGAGAGGGACAGAGTGAGAGAGAGAGAGAGAGAGAGAGAGAGAGAGAGGGAAAGTGAGAAAGCAAGCCACCAGGTCTGGGACTCCAATTTCAGTCAGCCATGTGGGAGTCTAGTGCCCTTAACCCCATGCCCCCTGCTGGCTCCTATACTCCATTTCCTTATATTAAATAATATTTGTATGCTCACATCACATTTTATTAATCTATTTATTAATTAATGGACTTTTGGGTTGATTCAATTTTTGGCTACTATTAACAATGTTAATATCAACAAGGTTTTAGTGGACATGTGTTTTCATTTTTCTTTCTTTTTTTTTTTTTTTTTTTTTTGAGAGGTTTTTGCTATAGGGTTCATGCACTCGCCAGAAAGACAGAGAGAGACAGAGAGACAGAAAGCGAGAAATCACCCCCCAGGGGGATGGCCATGCTGCAATCCCTTCTCCTCCGTTCTCCTCTTGGGATCTTGGGCATGCACGCACATGTGCCAGGCGTGAGTTTAAGCCACCAAGTCCAGGACTCGAACTGTGGTTGACTACATGGGAACTCAGTGACATAGCCATTACGCTAACTGCTGGTCCCATTTTTCTTGAATATACCTAGGAGTGGAACTGCTCAGTCATATTGTAATTATGACTTTTTTTTTTTTACTTTGTGTACTCAACTGAAATAGAGACAAAGATGGGAGGGAAAGAGAAATCACTCCCCAGGGAAGATGGCCACACCACAATCTCTTCTTCATTCTCCTCTTGTGGTTTTGAGTATGCATGCACATGCTCCCAGCATGTTTTTCAAGCCACTGTGTCTGAGACTTGAAACATAGAGTCAACCATGTGGGATCCAGCTGCCTGAACCACCATGCTCTGCTGGCCCAACAATTTCAAGTCTTCAGGTCCATAAACATGTGATATCTTTGGATTTATTTAGGTCTTTAACCTCTTTCAAGAATTTTTTAAGTCCCCCCCTCCCCATCTTTCCCACCCCTACCCCCTGCTATAGGGTGCTTGAGCTCACCAAATGAGAGACAATAAGAGGGAAAGTGAGAAACCACCATACCCCACCTCCTAGGATGGCCACGCCTCAATCCCTTCTCCTTCTGGGATTTGGGGCACGCATACAAATCTGTCCAGTGTGATTTTCAAGCCACCAGGTCCAAGACTCCAATTGCAATCAGCCATGTGAGAGGCCAGTGCCTTAACCAACACACTAACTGTTAGCTCCCTCAACAATTTTTTTTTTTAGTTTTTTGCACTTGCCAGAGAGACAGAGACAGAGAGAAAGAAAACCACCCACTGGGGGGATGGCCACGCTGCAATTCCTTCTTCTCTATTCTCGTTGCAAGATTTTGGGCATGCATACACTTCTTGTGCCCAGCTTGAATTTCAAGCTGCTGGTCCAGTCTTTTTTTTTTTTTTTTTGAAGAGGTTTTTGCTATAGGGCGCGTGCACTCACCAGACAGACAGAGAGAAACAGAGAGACAGAAAGTGAGAAATCACCCCCCGGGGGGATGGCCACGCTGCAATCCCTTCTCCATTCTCCTCTCAGGATCCTGGGCATGCACACACACGCGCCCGGTGTGAGTTTAAGCCACCGGGTCTGTGACATAGCTATTATGCTAACTACTGGTCCCGAGCTGGTCCAGTCTTTAACTGCGATCAACCACATGGGAGTCCAGTGCCTTAACCACTACGCCACCTACTGGTCCTGCAACAATATTTTTATAGCTTTTAGAGTATGTTTTGTACTTCTTTTGTTAAGTTTATTTTGAACAATTTTATTCTTTTTGATACTGTTACAAAAGGAATTATTTTCTTATTTAATTTTTAGTTTGTTTATTGCTAGACTCCCACATGGCCAGCTGTGGTTCGAGTCTTGGACCTGGCGACTTGGTTTCGCACTTTCTCTTTCTCTCTTTCTCTCTCTCTCTCCCTCTCTCTCTCTCTCTCTCTCTTTCTCTCTCTCTCTCTCAATATGTCCCTCTCTGGTCAAATAAAAATAAATAAATAAAGTCAAATAAAATAATTCTAAAAAAAAAAGAAAATGTAAAAATTACATTTCAGAAATTCAATTTGGTAGGGTCAGCAGGTGGGTGTGGAGGTTAAGGTGCTGGATTTCACATGACCAAGTGCATGATTTGAATCCTGGACCTGGCGACTTGAAAAACATGCCTGTGCATGTGTGCACATACCCAAGATCCCAGGAAGAGAGTAGAGAAAGAAGTGTAGCATGGCCATTCCACCTGGGAGGTGATTTCTCACTTTCTCTTCCTCTCTTTCTTGCTGTCTCTCTCTGGTGAACACATGTGCCTTATAGAAGAAAAAAGAAAAAAAATTTCAACTTGGGCCATCTTGTGTTGGTGGTTAAGGATCCCATATGGCTGACTATGCTGTTTGGGTCCTGGACACATCATTTTGAAAAACACATTGGGCAAAAACAAAACAAACAAACAAACAAACAAACAAACAAAAAACCACATTGAGCATGTGTGTGCATGTCCCAAATCCTAAGAGGAGAATGAAGGAGAAGGGATTTTGATGTGGTCATCCCCCTGGGGGGGGGGGGGGACATAATTTCTCATATTCCCTCTCTCTTCATAAGTGCATATGCCCTATAGCAAATCTAAAAAAAAGAAAAAGAAAAAGAAAAAGAAAAAGAAAAATATTCAACTCTGGGCCAGCCCTGTGCTTTAGTGGTTAAAGGAGCTGGATCCCACATGGGTGACCGTGGTTTGAATGCCATCCCAGTAGCATGAAAAACACACCAGGAATGTGTGCATTCATACCCCAAATCCTTACAGGATGAAGAAATGGAGAACCAATTGTGGTGTGACTGTTCTTTCTCCTTTCCCCCTTTCTGTCTCTCTCTCTGGAAAGCTCATGCTCTCTCTGGCAAAAAAAAAAAAAAAAAAAAAAAAAAAAAAAAAAAAAAAAGGAGGGTGGCTGACAAGTGGTGTAGCGGCTAATGTGCTGGACTACCACATTGCTGACCTCAGTTCGAGTCCTAGAACTGGCGACTTGCTTTCTCACTTTCTCTCTCTCTCTCTCTCTCTCTCTCTCTCTCTCTCTCTCTCTTTCTCTATCCCTCTCTGGTCAAATTTAAATAAATAAATAAGTAAAGTTAAATAAAATAATTCTTAAAAAAATAAAGAAAATTAAACTCCTTTTCCCTAATTCTATGACTAAATTGACTTACTTTTAAGAATGAAAGATGGAAAGATAAATGTGGCAGAATAATTAGTATCAATTGTTTAATTGTAAGTAGCGTTTTGTTATAAGTCAAATACTAGTGAAATTGGTTGTGTTGATTGAATCTCCTTTGAACAAAATGATTAAAAGCAACTTTTTTTTGAACCTGAAAAGCAGGGCATTAAGATTCAGGACTGTGATAAAACTGCCATTTACTATCCCATGATGCCCTTCTAGAACCTGTCATATGGTCTCTCCTTTGACATGTAATTATAAATTCGTATCCTGAGAAGATGTGGAAATTAGGGCCATAGTGTGGTGATTAAGGCATCTGGATCCCACATGGCTGATTTCACAGTTTGAGTCCTGGACTCAGCAACTTGAAAAACACACCAGGCATGCTTTCCCCAAATCCCAAGAGCAAAACAGAGGAGAATGGTGTGGTGTGGCATCCCCACAGAAGAGTGACTTCTCACTTTCTCTCTATCTCTCTCTGGGCGAGCACATGAGCACTATAGCAAACTAAAAACAAAGCAAAACAAAAGAAAAGAAAGCAAAGAAGATGTTGGAATTAAAGTACCCATATCAAGTTCATACTGTAGACTGCTGTTTTTCACTTTCTTTCTTCTTTTTTTTTTTTTTGGAGAGGTTTTTGCTATAGGGCGTGTGCGCTCGCCAGAAAGACAGAGAGTCAAAGAGATAGAAAGCGAGAAATCACTCCCCAGGGGGGATGGCCACGCTGCAATGCCTTCTCCTCCATTCTCCTCTGGGGATCTTGGGCATGCACGCACATACGCCCAGTGTGAGTTCAAGCTACTGGGTCCAGGACTTGAACCACAGTTGACTACATGGGAGTCCAGCAACATAGCCATTACGCTAACTGCTGGTCCCTGCTGTTTTACTCTTTCTGTGGGAGCAGACTATCCCAGATGTCCAAGCAGGAACCTTATATTGCTGTGGTCTGCCAGGCTTTGGGTTTCACTGCATGAACACACAACCACAGTAGTGCTTTCAGATAACTTAGAATCCCCTCTATTTCCTACACATTACTGTGTTTGTGCCTTCTTCATTTTAAAATTTATTTATTTATTATTTATTTTAGAGAGAAATTTTCGCTATAGGGTGCATGCACTCATCAGAGAGACAGGGAGACAGAAAGTGAGAAATCACCCTCGGGGGGGGGGGGGGGGATGGCCATGCAGCAATCCATTCTCCTCCATTCTCCTCTTGGGATTTTGGGCACACATGCACATGTGCTCGACGTGAGTTTTAAGCCACTGGGTCCAGAACTCAAACTGTGGTCAACTACATGAGAGTCCAGCAACGTAACCATTACACTATCTGCTGGTCCCAAACATTTATTTATTTATCTATTTATATGTTGTCATTTTCAAGCTATCATATCCAGGACTTGAGCTGCAGTTGGCCATGTGGGAATCCAGCACCTTAGCCACCATGTGTTAGTATCAATTGCCTTCTTTCTACTATTTTTTAGTGGTTCTTTCTTCTCTCACAGCTCTCAACTCTGAAACTTGCGTATTTCTGTCCTTTTTTTCCCGGAAGGAGCTGGTTCATTTAACTGGACCACCTCTACCCTCAGGTGCCTTTTCTCTTATCTCCAGGTCCTTAGGTCATATTGGCTGCCCTCTGTAAATTTGAAGAATTTGTAGTTAAGGAGACATGATTTAGGTAAAGTGCTATAGACCTTTGATTAGAAAGTTAGCATTCTTGGGACCAGCAGTTAGTGCAATGGCTATGTCGCTGGACTCCCATGTAGTCGACCACGGTTCGCTTCCCAGACCCAGTGGCTTAAAACTCACGCCGGTCGCGTGTGCGTGCGTGCCCAAGATCCCGAGAGGAGAACGGAGGAGAAGGGATTGCGGCGTGGCCATCCCACCTGGGGGGTGATTTCTCGCTTTCTGTCTCTCTCTGTCTGTCTGGCGAGCACACACACCCTATAGCAAAAAAAACTCTCCAAGAAAAAAAACAAAGTTAGCATTCTTGGGACCAGCGGGTGGTATGGTGGTTAAGGTGCTAGACTCCCACATGGTTGACTGTGGTTCGAGTTTCAGACCTGGTGGCTTACTTTCTCACTTTCCTATTTGTCTTTCTCTCTCTCTTTCTGATGAGCGCATGTGTCCTGTAACAAATTTTTAAAAATAATGATAATGGTAATAAAATTAAATAAATATTTTTTTAAAAAAAGAAAGTTAGCATTCTTAATACTAAGAGCTTATTAAAGGCTAGTAGATGGATAAGGAACTAGTGGATTAAATCTAATTGAACTTATAAAAACCTTTTGAGTTTTTAAAATTTTTTCTTTAACTTTTTTTTAAAAGAATTATTTATTTAATTTTATTCATTCATTTAATCATTTTCACTTGACCAGAAAAAGACAGACACACGGAGAAAAGGAAAATGAGAGAGCAAGCCACCAGGTCTGGGACTTGAACTGTGGTCGGCCATGTGGGAGTGTCCAGCGCCTTAACCACTATGCCACCTGCTGATCCTTTCCTTAGCTTTTTAAAAGACTTATTCATTTTGGGATCAGCAGGTGGTGTGGTGGTTAAGGTGCTGGACACTCCCACATGGCCAGCCATGGTTCGAGTCTCAGACCTGGTGGCTTGTTTTTTCACTTTCCCTCTCTCTCTCTCTCTGTGTGTCTTTCTCTGGTCAAATTAAAATAAAGTTAATGAATAAATAAAATTAAAATAGATAACTCTTTTTAAAAAAAGACTTATTCATTTTATATATTTATTATTTAAAAAAATTTAAAATAAAGTTTATTTATTATTTATTTTATTTATTCATTCATTTATTTTAATTTGGCCAGAGAGAGACACAGAGAAGGAAAGAGAGAGAGGGAAAGTGAGAAAGGAAGCCACCAGGTCCTGAATTCAAACTGTGGTCAGCCATGTGGGAGTGTCCAGCACCTTAACCACCACACCACCTGCTGGTCCTTATTATTTTTAAATTTGACCAGAGAGAAAGGGAAAGTGAGAAAGCAAGCCACCAGGTCTGGGACTCAAAATGCAGTTGGTCATGTGAGAGTCCAGCCCCAAATTTTTTCCTTAATTTTACCAGAGAGCACATGCACTCACCAGAGAGAGAGAGGGAGAGTGAGAAAGTACTCCTCATCAGGGATGGTTACACTGCAATTCCTTCACCATTTCTCCTTCCTTTTGGGGTTTTGGTCACGCATGTGCACATGCGCTCAGTTGTTTTACAGGATGCTGGGTCCCAGACTGAAACCACACAGTTGGCCATATTGGATCCAGCCATCTTAACCACCACATCACTGGATGGCCCGTATTTTGTCATTTTAGACAGAGTCTCCGTATGTTCCCTATGCTGGCCTCAAACTCTCCATTCTCCTGCCTCAGTCTCCCAAGTAGGGGCGATTACAGGTGCATGCTATGGTGCCCCCCACAGCCGGAGAAGATTGCCAAGCAGAACAACTGTAGAGCAAAAGATACAAGGAAAAAGAAACTGTATTGGTCTCAAATAGCCAGTGTCAAATGAGTCAGACCCTGAGATGTGTTGCCATTTCCATCTGGCTATGCTGCTGGTGGGTCTGATTGCATGTCCCATGGTCTGACTCTTATATGATGCTAACTTTGGGAGATCAATAAACTGCCCTCCTTTTTTTCTCATAAATACCAGCATTTAATAAGATATAGATACTGGGGTTAGAAGAGAAATATAATAAAATGAACTCTACATTTGAAAAGGTCTGCCTAATGAGGAAAACACATATATGAACATGATTATTTTGTGACCTAAGAAATGCTGTATTAGGGACCAGCAGTTAGCGTAATGGCTATGTCGCTGGACTCCCACGTAGTCGACCGCGGTTCGAGTCCCGGACCCGGTGGCTTAAACTCACGCCGGGCGCGTGTGTGTGCGTGCCCAAGATCCCGAGAGGAGAATGGAGGAGAAGGGATTGCGGCGTGGCCATCCCCCCTGGGGGGTGATTTCCTGCTTTCTGTCTCTCTGTCTCTCTCTGTCTGTCTGGCGAGCGCACGCGCCCTATAGCAAAAACCTCTCCAAAAAAAAAAAAAAAAAAAAAAAAGAAATGCTGTATTAGATACATAACCAGAAGAACGAGAAGCTGGCACGCCGGTAGTCCCAGCTATTCTTTTTTTTTTAAAAAAATCATGCACTCGCCGAGAGAGACAGAGAGAGAGAGAGTGAGATGGACTCTATGCTGCAATCCTCCAGCCTCTATAGGTTTTTGCCATAGGGCGGACGCCACCATGCCCAGTCCCAGCTATTCTTGAGGCTGAGGCAGGACGATCCAAGTTTGTAGTCAGTGTGTACAACATTGTCTTGAAACTCTGTCTCTTAAAAAAGAAAGAGAAAGCCCAGAAGATGGTGTAGCAGTTACGTTGCTGGACTCCCACATGGCCAACCATGGTTTGAGTCCTAGACCTGGTGGCTTGAAAATCACACCAGGTGGGGTCAGCGGGTGGCATGATGGTTACGGTGCAGGATTTCCAAGTGGACAATGGAGGTTCGAGTCCTGGATTTGGCAGCTTACTTTCTCATTCTCCTTTTCTCTCTTTCTCTTTCTGTCTCTCTCTTGTCAAATTGAAGAATAACAATAAATAAATTAAATTAAAGAGAGCAAGGTGACACAGTAAAATAAAAAAATAATAATTTAAAAAAAGGAAAAAGAAGAAAATCACACTAGGTATGTGTGCGTGTGTGGCCAAGATCAGAGGGGAGAATGGAGAAGGCACTGAGCTATGGCCACTCCCCTGGAGGGTGATTTCTCACTTTCCCTCTCACTGTCTCTGTCTCTTTCTCTCTCTGGCAATCACATGTGCCCTAAGGCAAAAACCTTTTTTAAAAATTTTTTTTAAAAAAGGAGGGACCAGCAGGTGGCGTGGTAGTTAAGGGCACTAGACTCCCACATGTCTGACCACTGTTTGAGTCCTGGACCTGGCGGTTTGCTTTCTCACTTTCTCTCTCTCACTCTGTCCCTCTCTAATCAAATTAAAAATAAATGTGGGAACCAGCAGTTAGCGTAATGGCTATGTCGCTGGACTCCCACGTAGTCGACCGCGGTTCGCGTCCTGGACACGGTGGCTTAAAACTCACGCCGGGTGCGTGTGCGTGCGTGCCCAAGATCGCGAGAGGAGAGTGGAGGAGAAGGGATTGCGGCGTGACCATCCCCCCAGGGGGTGATTTCTCGCTTTCTGTCTCTATGTCTCTCTCTGTCTGTCTGTTGAGTGCACGCGCCCTATAGTGAAAACCTCTCCAAAAAAAAAAAAAAAAAAAAAATTTCGCTCGTATTCCATAGCTCTTGACAGTTAATAAACAGCTTTCAAAATTTCAAGAAACTGGGGGACCAGCAGTTAGCATAATGGCTATGTCGCTGGACTCCCATGTAGTCGACCGCGGTTCGAGTCCCAGATCCAGTGGCTTAAACTCATGCTGGGCATGTGTGCGTGCATGCCCAAGATCCTGAGAGGAGAAAAGAGGAGAAGAGATTGCAGCGTGGCCATCGCCCCTGGGGAGGAGGGAGTGATTTCTTGCTTTCTGTCTCTCTGTCTCTCTCTTTCTGTCAAGCACACATACCCTATAGCAAAAAAAAAAAAAAAAAAAAAAAAAAAAAAATCCTCTCCAAAAAAAAAAAAAATTCAAGAAACTGAATTTTAAAGATAATGTTCAAAATATTTGTTGTAATTTTGTTTGTGACTCTATAACACCAGAGACAGTACGGTTTTAAATATTTTTGAAAAAATATTTACATGTCAACTACTCAAGCTGTTGAAAAGCAAAAGCTCAGCACACAAGTCACAAATAAACCAGTCTCTTTTTTTTCCTTCAAAATCTTTCTCAAGATAATCCTCTGGTTGTGGTTGATCTTTTGCAATCTCTACTGATTACAATGCTGGGCTGAAAAGCCCAGGTTATTTTATGGTACTAATTCTTTCCTATAACTTCTCTAATCCTCTCTGCTAGGCAGAACTGTTTATGGTGCCAGGCCACCTTTCCAAGAGCTTCTGTTAGCTTACTTGAGATCTACCTTAGTTCCATAGTTTTCTGGTTTAATTTTCAGATATGACATTCCAGTCAAAGCCCTGTCCAATAACGAGTATTTCCAATTTCTGATTCAAGGCAACAGGCATTATTGAACTTATGCAAATAACTCTTCTGCCACAAAATAAGAATACTCCCAAATATTTTCCAATTCCAGAGGGGTCAGGAAGGAAGAAAAGTTTATGTTTCCATTTAAAGAAACAAACAAGAAGAAAAATATATTTTAACAAATCACTGAACCTATCAACAGTTCAAAAAAAGAGCAAAATCCTTAAATTGGGAAAACAAAGCATAGTAAAAAAAATCAGTAATGTTTTACTCAAAAGTCATAAATTTCTATATCACCAGTTTAGTTTTTTTTTTAATTACTTCATTTTATTTTACACTAGGTACTGGGCACAGAGCAATCCTCCTTAATAAAGTTGACAGTTAGCTTTGCTCAGAACTTTGTTAATAATGCACATTTTAAAAAAAGTATTCATCTTACAAATTGTTCTGCACTTCAAATATACAATAGCTTGGAAAACAACGTTTAGAAAATAAAAGCCAATGTAAAAAGACAGATTAAAACAACTAGAACAGTACAAATTTTTTTTGAGAGGTTTTTGCTATAGGGTACGTGCACTCGCCAGACAGACAGAGAGAGACAGAGAGAGACAGAAAGCGAGAAATCACCCCCCAGGGGAGATGGTCACACTGCAATCCCTTCTCCTCCATTCTCCTCCCGGGATCTTGGGCACGCACGCACATGCGCCTGGCATGAGTTTAAGCCACCGGGTCCGGGACTCGAACCGCGGTCGACTACGTGGGAGTCCAGCGACATAGCCATTATGCTAACTGCTGGTCCCTAGGACAGTACAAATTTTACATGGCTCGGATGTTAGTTTTCTTACTACATCATCAATGTCAGAAATCTGTTCCTTCAGCTGTTTCCATTGCTCTGGATCTGAAGAAATACCTTTTCTTCCTGGTTTCGTTTCACCTTCTGGATCCATCCAACATTCCCTGATATCAATTAGAACTTTCCCTTTAAAATCCCTAACACTGACATATCTCATTTTCCCAATTTGAAACATGTTATCATCTCTGCTGCTCTGTTTGGAAGATGACAGTGTTCTAGAAGTTTCACCAGTCTTTTGCTTCTTTACAGGTTTTTCTGGAGCAACTCGCTTTTTCCTCTTCAACTTCTTGTCAACTTCACTGTCGGAATCACTGCCAGAAGAGCTTGATGAAACAAGTTCCTTTGATTTAAGCATTACTCTGCTCCTGTTATCGAACAACCTCCTGCTCTTTCGCTCCCGACTCTCACGAGTTCAGTTTTGCGTGTGTGTGCATGCGTGTGTTTGTTTGCAGTTTATAATCTTTACTTAGTCACACAACATAAAAAAATGGAACGCTTCACGAATTTGCATGTCATCCTTGTGCAGGGGCCATGCTAATCTTCTCTGTATCTTTCTAATTTTAGTATATGTGCTGCCGAAGCGAGCTACACAAGTTCAGTTTTATGTTCAATCTCTCTTCTGTTGAATTTGCAGTGTTACTGTGGTCTAATCTTTCCGCTTAAATCCTGGAAGTTAATATTCAACGTTATTATTGATATTTCTTGTCCCTAGCAATAAGTTGGTCATTTTCTTGGTTGTTTTTTGTTCTCTTACTTCTGTATGTGTATCTTTAGTTTTCCTGGTCGAGCACTCCTTTCAGAATTTCTTGAAGAGTGGGTTTGCTATTGGCAAATTCTTTCAGGTCTTGTTTACCTGAGAATATTTTTATTCTTTCTTTCCATATGAAAGATAATGTTGCCAGGTATAGTATTCTTGGTTGAAACTGTTTTTCACTTAATACTTTGAATATATTTTCCCATTCTTTCCTTGTCCTCATTGTTTCCGACGAGAAGTCTGATGTTAGCCTGATTGGATAATCTTTATAAGTAACCAGATGTTTCTCTCTTGCCAATTTTAGTATCTTTGTTTATGGATTTGGCCAGTCTGCCTATGATATGCCTTGGAGAAGATCTTCTTGGGTTGATTCTATTAGAGTTCCTTTGTATTTCTTGGGTCTGGATATTTGAGTGCCTCTCTAGATTTAGAAAGCTCATCAATGCCCTTATTAGTTTCTTCACCTTCTGGGATACTCATTATCCAGATATTTGGGCACTTAATGGTGTCTAGTATTTCTCGTATAGTATTCTCATTTTGTTGGGTTATTTTCTCAGTTGTTTTTTTTTTTTTTTTTTTTTTCCTATATCAGAGGTTTTGCCTTCAACATCCGAGATTCGATCTTCTGCATGGACAAATCTGCTTTTAATACTTTTGAAGGAGGTTTTGATTTCCTGAATGGCAGCCTCCATCTCTTATAGCTCCATTTGATTTTTTATGGTGTGTATTTCCTGTTTCAGATCCTGCAAGAACCTCCTCACCTCCTGGAACTCGTCTCTTTTCTCCTGCATCTTCTGGAGTTCATTGTCTCTCAGCTCTTGTATCTCATTTAGTTTTTGTCACTATGAATATTCTGCATTCTCTATTGGACATTTCCATGACTTTTACTGTACTGTCTGTGGATGATGAAGGATTGTTCTTTTCCCTTAGGGGAGAAATATTTTCTTGGTTTCTCATGTTTCTTGTGCTTCTGCAGTGGTTTCTGGCCATTCTGTGACAAAATCTCTCCTCCACTTGCCTGAATATTTTGGGAGTCTAGACGGTGAAGTTTAGAGCATAGCTTCCCTGAACACACCAGGACAAACCTCAGCTTTAAAATGGCTTCTTGTCTATTTCGGGAGTCTATGAACGTTAAGGTTTTAAGGAGTCAATAAACAGTATCTTCTTTTTCCACTTTATATTGGGTTGTCAGAAAAGTCAAGACGTATTTTTCTGTGCAAAAATGTGCCATGACCTTTCTGATGACCCTGTATTTTTGGACCAATTGAGAAATAAGGCACAGGAAACAAGTAAGCAAACATTAAAACGTCAGCATCCTTACTGATGAAACTGTTCAGTGGACATGGGTTCAGATCTGCAGCCAAGTAGGCCTTTCAAAGGTCTGAATCAGAGACTTACCTACCCTAGCAATCTAGGCCACTCCACAAAATATACCCTCTTTAAAAGTGGGACCCAGAAGGGCCAGCCCATGGCATAATGGTTATATCACTGGACTCTCACATGGTCCACAGCAGTTTGAATCAGGGCCGTTGGCTTGAAATTCATACCACGCACGTGTGCATGTGCGCCCAAGATCCCAGGAGGAGAACGGAGGAGAAAGCATTGTGGCTTGGCCATCCTCCCTGGGGAGTGATTTCTCACTTTCCCTCTCACTGTCTCTGTCTCTCTTTCTGGTGAGCACACATGCTGTAAGGCAAAAACTTCTAAAAAAAAAAAAGATGGAACCAGGAAGAGCTGAGCCATATATAAGCAGTATCTTCTCTCATAGTTATTAGTCATGTTCGTTAATTTTTTTCTGTAGCGAGCAGTAGTGGGAGGCAAAGAGAGAACAGAGGTTTACTCCTTAACAGTGGACATTGGTCTGCTGTCAACTGTGGAGATCTGTCATTCTCTGTGACATACAGTTCTATTGGGACTGTGCATAAGAATTACACTCCACTCCTGAGTACGGAGGTGGGCATTGGTACCCCATAACCCTGTGGGAGCACAGGTCTCACCAGGGTCATCCAGAGTCAACTTATGAGAATATGTATATATGGACAACAGATGACAAGCTTGATAGGTATGGTAAGCAGAGACGAGCAAGGCCAAGAGAGAGCCCCAAAGACATTGTTTGAGCCCTGTTTCTTTTATTTTTCTTAAAGTTTATTTATGTATTTCTTCTATGAGCAAGAAAGAGAGAAACAGCACCCCAAACAGGATCTTGATGCATTGATCTGCTCCCAGTCTTCAGCCAGTCCTGGGTCATCATGGACAAGCATGTGCCCAGAGTATTTAAGGAAGAACTTCAGACTTGAACCGGCAACTTTCATGTGGGATTACCTGACTGAGCATTGCATTTTTTACCTTCACACCAGGGTCTGGCCTTGAACATTGTAACATGTTTCATCTTGCACTTTCCAGTTATATGAGCCTGTATTGTCTTTTTATTTTTCTTATAGTAGTTTGAATTTGATTTCTGTTACTTGCAATAAAAAAAGTCCTGTTTAATACAGTCTTGAAACATGAGCAAACATTTTTAGACTAGGAAGGGAAGTTGCATTTCAGATAAAAGAAACAGCATGGGCAAAAGCCTGGAGGTTTGAAATGTTCAGTTGTGGCTAACATAATGCCAAACAAAAGGGAGAGAATTGACAATGAAAGAAAACATCTACGTGGAACAGTGTTGTAAACATCCATTGCTAATAAAATAATTTTAAAAATTACCAACGAAAAATTTTCTTAATATGGTAACAAGACTCCCAAACCAACAGTCACCACTCTTACTCCTTTTTAAATTGAAAATAAAATAAGGATGCCTGTTATAGCCATTATTATTTAATATTATCTTGGATGTTTTGGCCAGTGCAGTAAGATCTGAAACAGAAATAACGAATATTTGAAGAGACAAAAATACTTGCAGATGATGTGATTGTATACTTACGTGTTCTCCAGGCAAGGGAAATATACAAAAATCAGTGGCAGTCTTCTACACTATAAATAACCAGTCAGGAGATCCAGGTACATGATAGTAAGATACCTCTATCTATCTAAAATTCAGAATAAACCCAATGAGAGATATGTATGACCTAAGAAAAACTATAAAACTTAACTGAGAAATATAAAATGACCTTAATGAACATACATCTTTTGTTTCTGGATAGAATGACTAAATATAAGAATATTAGTTTTGAGGATCAGCAGATGACATAATGGTTATGTCACTGGACTCCACGAAGTCGACCGTGGTTCGAGTCCCGGACCTGACGGCTTAAAAACTCAAGCCAGGCACATGTGTGTGTGCCCAAAATCCTGAGAGGAAAATAGAGGAGAAAGGATTGCAAAGTGGTCATCCCCCCAGGGGGTTATTTCTCACTTTCTGACTATCTGTCTCTCCAGTGAGTGCATGCACCCCAAAGCAATAATCTCCCTCAAAAATCACCTAAATAAATAATAATAATAATAACTAAACAAATAATTCTTTTAAAAATGTATTATTTATTTATCTGCTGTGATTTTCAAGCTCTGGGGTCTAGGACTCGAACTGCAGTTGGCCATGTATGAATCCAACACCCTAACCACCACACACCACCTGCTGGTTCCAAACAAATAATTCTTACAAAAAAAAAAAAAAAGAAAAAAAAATCAACCACAGGGCTTGTGAGTAAATTGGGATTAGAGGCACAACATTACAAATTTTTGTCAGTGACACATACAAAAAGATAACTTGAGGCCAGCAGATGATGTAGTGGTTACATCACCAAACTCCCACATGGCCAACTGTGGTTCAAGTCCCAAACCTGGTGGCTTCAAACTCATGCTAGGCTTCAAACTCATGCCAAGTGCATATGAGTGTGTACCCAAGATCCCAGGAGGAGAATGTAGAAGGGGTTGTGGCATAGCCATCCCCCCAGGAGGTGATTTCTCACTTTCCCTCTCACTGTCTCTGTCTCTCTCCAGTGAGCTCATACTCTCTAAAGCAACAGCTTCTTATTTTTGGAGAGGTTTTCACTATAGGGCATGTGCACTCGCCAGACAGACAGAGAGAGACATAGAGACAGAAAGCGAGAAATCACCCCCCCAGGGGGGATGGTCACACTGCAATCCCTTCTCCTCCATTCTCCTCTTGGGATCTTGGGCACGCGCGCACACACGCCCGGCGTGAGTTTTAAGCCACCGGGTCCAGGATGCGAACCGCGGTCGACTGTGTGGGAGTCCAGCGACATAGCCATTACGCTAACTGCTTGTTCTCACCTAAAGCAAAAACTTCTTAAAAAATAGATAAGAACTTAAGGAAAATAGTGTCACAATTTTTCACATGTTAAATGATAAGAAATATACAAATTTTACAATAAACATGCCACTTTTCCTTGAAAAAGATTCTAAGTTTGCTTGTGGAAGGGGGTGTTGAAGGGATGTAGTTTGTGAGTTATTGTGAAGTGGTAGGAGGGTTATCTGAAATCTGATGAAGAATTGTAGCACCAGATGTAGATGAGTATGGCTCAGAACCCACATGGCAAACTGATGTAGCTGATAGATGTTTGCAGTGTATACATGCATTCATTATATGAACTACCTGGTTTATCTGGGCACAGTTTTCTGCATTTGCCTGTTTCCCACAGTTGAAATTGCACAACACACATAAGTAAAGGCAAATTTTGCATTCTGTTCTAATGACTGCCCAGTAAATGTATCAATCACCTTGAAACAAATCTACATTTCCAAAACAAACTTCATAAGGAACTTGACTGTAATAGAACTATTGTGCTTTGAAAAATAAATTGCTTGGAGTACTTTATAAAAGGAACAAGTCAGGGCTGGCAGGTGGTGTAGTGGTTGAGGTGCTGGACTCCCACATGGCTGACTGTGGTTCAAGTTCCAGACCTGGCAGCTCACTTTTCCTTTCTGTCTCTCTCTGGTGAAATGAAAAATAATAATAATAAATTAAATATAATAAATAATTCTTTAAAAAATAAAAACAAAAAAAGGAGCAAGTCTTGCCTTAACAAATGAGAAAACATGGTAAGGCACCTATTATTTAAATCGTGCCAGGAAGAGATACTGGAAACCCACACAAATGTGCATACAGAGAGGGCTGGTTAAATAAATACAGGTCATCCATCCATACTGTGGAACACTAGACAGCCATTTAAAAGAGTGAGGTGGGTCCATGAGTACTGGTCTGGAAAGCAGTCTAAAATATATATATATTTTAAAGAATTACTTTTATTTAACTTTATTTATTTATTTTAATTTGACCAGAGAGGGACAGAACGAGAGAGAGAGAGAAGGAAAGTGAGAAAGCAAGCCACTAGGTCTAGGATGTGAACCACGGTCAGCTATGTGGGGGTCCAGCACCCTTAACAGCATGCCACCTGCCAGCCCCAAAATATAATTTTAAGAAAAAAGATAAAGGAGAGACCAGCAGTTTGCATAATGGCTATGTTACTGGACTCCCATGTAGCTGACCACGGTTCGAGTCCCGGACCCAGTGGCTTAAACTCACGCCGGGCACGTGTATGTGCATGTCCAAGATCCTGAGAGGAGAATGGAGGAGAAGGGATTGCGGCATGGCCATCCCCGCTGGGAGTGATTTCTTGCTTTCTGTCTCTCTGTCTCTCTTTGTCTGTCTGGTGAGCGCACGCGCCCTATAGCAAAAAAAAGCCTCTCCAAAAAAAAAAAAGATAAAGGTCAAAAGAATATAAATGCTGGGGCAAGCAGGTGGCATGGTGGTTGGGGCACCAGACTCCCACATGGTTGACTGCAGTTCGAGTTCCCTACCTGGCTACTCTCTCTCTCTCTTTCTCTCTCTCTCTCTTTCTCTCCTCTATCTCCTTTCTCTCTCTCTCTCATGAGTGTTTGTGCCCTGTAGCAAAAAAAGAGAAAAATTAATAATAATGATAAATAAAATTAAATACATAATTCTTAAAAAAAGAATATATATGCAATAATATCATTTGTATTTCTAAAAGGATATGAGTTTTTAGATTATGTGTATAATCTTGTGTAGGCACAGAATGTGGAAGAAATAGAAACTTAACATTGGAGCTTATCATACTGGGTGGGGAAGGATTTTTATATATTTTATATTTTCTCTGTCTCTCTTTTTCTGTTTCTCTTTCATGAACATATTTTGACTTCGTACTTTTTTTTTTTTTGAGAGAGGTTTTTGCTATAAGGTGCGTGTGCTCACCAGACAGACAGAGACAGACAGAAAGCGAGAAATAGCCCCCAAGGGGATGACCACGCTGTAATCCCTTCTCCTCCATTCTCCTCTCAGGATCTTGGGTAAGCGTGCACACATGCCTGGCATGAATTTTAAACCACTGGGTCCAGGTCTCAAACCACAGTTGACCATGTGGGAGTACAACAAAGTAACCATTATGCCATCTGCTGGTCCCTTGATTTTGTAATTTTAAAAATTGTTTAAATTTTAACATTTTGAACTTTTCCCTTTATAATTAATATTCATAATACATAATTATAATTAATAATTATATATAGTAATTATAATTAAATAATTAATAATCTGTGGAGTTTTACTTTGTGAGCATGTGAATATTCTGTTCCTGAACACTCAAGGATCATCTATCGATGATCTATTGATCCTTTTCTGAATCAGTTATTATTTTGATGAGCATAAAATTGTGATTTATTTTTCAATCTTCACCTGAATTACATTTATTATTTACTTTCTTTCTGCTTTCTTTAGGTACAATTGGCAAACAACAATTGTATGTTTTAAAGTTGTATAGTAATGCTTTGATATATGCATATCAAATACCATATATGTTGTTAAATGATTACCATAATCAATAACATGTCCATCACATCACAGTTACCTTTCTTTTCCTTATTTCATTTTTTCTTTTAGTTTGGTGAGAACATTTAAGATCTAGTTCTAGTACATTTCAAATATATACCAAGTACATACAGTTTTATTAACTGTACCAAGTATAATGCAGTATTATTAACTATAGTCACCATGCTGTGCATTAGCTCTCCAGAATGTATACATCTTCACTATTGAAACTTTTTATCCTTTGACCAGCATCTAGGCAAATTTATGGAGACAGAAAGTAGATCTGTGGTTGCCTAGGGCTGGAGGGATGTTTTGGGAGGAAACAGGGAGTGACTGGGACTGAGTACAGAGTTCCTTCTTGGATGATGAAAATGTTCTAAAATCGATTGTAGTGAAGGATGCACAACTCTATAAGTATACTAAACTCTATTGAATTATGCGCTTTAAAAGAGTAAATTTTATAGCATACGATTTTATCTCTGTGACCTTATGATTTAGATATATATATATACACACACACACACACACACACACATACACACACACACGTGTATTTTATTTTTTATATATAATATATATAGCTTTAACTTTTTTTGCCAGAAGGTGAGTGCACTTTCCAGAGAGAGATAGAGATAGAGACAGAGAAAGAGCAAAAGTGAAAAATCATTCCCTGGGGGAATGGTCATGCCGCAATCCCTTCTCTATTCTCTGCTAGAGATTTTAGGCATGCACACGTCTGCTACGTTTTTCAAGCTGCTGTGTCTGGGACTCAAACCACAAAGTCAGTCATGTAGGATCCAGCACACTAACCACCATGCCACCTGATGGTCATTGATTTATACTTATATATAATATAATTTTAAAAATTATTATTATTACTTGATTTGCTATAGGGCATGTGCATTCACAAGAAAGTGAGAAACCAAGCCACCAGGTCCAGGACTCAAACCGTGGTCAGTCATGTGGGAGAGTCCAGCACCTTAAGCACCACACCACCTGCCAGCTCTGATAAATAAAATATATATATATATATATATATATATATATATATATATATCTTAAGGGACTTCAAAAAGTTTGTAGAGAGACCAGCAGACAGTGTAGTGGTTATGTTGCTGGACTCCCATGTAGTTGACTGCAGTTTGAGTCCCAGACCAGGTGGCTTAAAACTCATGCTGGGTGCATGTGCGTTCCTGCCCAAGATCTTAAGAGGAGAATGGAGGAGAAGGGATTGCCGAATAGCCATCACCCCAGGTGGTGATTTTTGGCTTTCTGTCTCTCCAGTGAGTGCATGCACCCAATAGCAAAAAAAACTCTCTCTCTTAAAAAAAAAAAGTTTGTGGAAAAAGAGAAATTAAGTTTATTTTGGGACAAAAAAAAAATGAAATTCATGAATAATG